>KN475605.1:46561-63678 GCA_000787095.1 Periophthalmodon schlosseri | reverse complement strand
TTTCAACATCATACCTTCTTGTATATTACCATGTGGCCTTTTATCTATGTAATTCCTCAGTCATCCGGGTGTGTTCCAAAGTGGTTCATGGATGTATACTAGTCTATGTGGTCTTACTTATTAGATTTATTAGATTTTTTGTAATACATGAGTTGAATAGAATAGATTAAATAAATGCAATATTGCAGGAGGCATACCTTCCACCAGAAAAGTTACATGAAACAACAATATATTGAAAACTATGCCTCAAGTGGGGGAGTTCAAGTGAGGGAAGGAGGGGCTGGTCGCTCCCGTAGAGATAGGGTGAGCAGCTGAGTCACACAGGAGCTCAGAGTAGAGCCGCTGCTCCTCCATATCGAGAGGAGCCAGCAGAGGTGGCTTGGGCATCTGTCCCGGATGCCTCCTGGAGCGTTCTGGGCATGTCTCACCAGGAGAAGGCCCCGGGGAAGACCCGGGACTATGTCTCTCTGCTGGCCTGAGGACGCCTTGGGGTCCCACTGGAGGAGCTGGATAGTCTGGGGTGAGGGAAGTCTGGGAGTTTGCTGCCCCCGCGACCCAGCCCCAGATAAGTAGAAGAAAATAGATGGATGGATGGGAATATGCAATGATAAATTATACTTAATGCATCTATATTATCCAGAATCTGAATGGCTTGTTTACTTTGACTGGTTTCTGAAAATGCAAGTTAAGTTAAGTTATTAAGTTTTAACAATTACACAAATTAGGTCCAAATTTATGGTTTGTACACACACAATTACCACATTTCTATTCATTTCTGTATCAAAACCGTTATACTATTTCCAATTAACAGTAACCCTGCTTAAATCAAAATGAGCTATTATTAATGTCACTGGCTGTATTTGCAGATGGACAGCGTGTGAGCTATGGGATGCCTTTAATTCGAGGTATATTTCTTGGTGATGGGCCCTGTGAGTGTGTTTGTGCCTGAGCGGGTGACAGAGAGATGAGCTGTGCCTGTGAAATCATGGACTGCATTAGCCCAGTCCTTTATGAGGCAGAGGAGTGGAGTCAGCACATCTGGGGCTGCTGCCACTCACGGCAATCACACTCTACATTCAGTGCTCAATATGAGAGCTGAGAGGAGCGGGAGGAGGAGGAGGGTTTTCTGGGGCTGAAATGTACAGCTGAAAGAAATGGAAGTAGGATTATTTGGGTTGTAATTTAAATCATAATTATTTGAAACACTTCTGTATGTACTAGGACTGAATGATTTGGGAAAATATCTAATTGTGATTTTGATTAGGTTGTGATTAGATGTGTGATTTATGTTTTAATAATAGGATTCTGTTCAAAGTTCCGATATTAAACGCGTCTAGAAGAATTGACAAAAAGACTGAATTATGAACTGACAAATTAATACAAGAATAACATTTCAGAACATGTTTGTACAGATTTAAATGACAGGATTGGACATTTTTATGCAGAATAAGACAGGATAAATCATGGTACTTTTAAAATTGCAGCATTTGCGAATTGCTGATTGTGTCTATTGAAACTGTGATTTTGATTTGATTGCAATTAATCTTGCAGCCCTAATATATGCTCACCAAAAATTCAACTGTAGAGAAAGACTACAGTTTATATTACGTATGGGCAATATTGGTTTCATGTATCGGTGATATCGTATCAGTCAGATATCGGAAATGTAACTGATATTTGATTGTGTTTTGTGATGCATGTACAGAACGGGCGCTCATTCCATTCACCTTTTTGTAACTGATTGGAGCAATAATTGTAATCATGATTAAGACTTGATTATTTGCACAGTCCTGAATTGTTGCAGCTACTAAATAGCATTCTGACTGTCAGAAACATGGCTGCCAATCTGCGCCAACGGCCTCTCCAATCACCAGCAATCCCTGTTACGGTCACTTCTACTTGTATGGTGATTTCTTGATTTAGTGAAAATATTTCTCTTTTCAACTCAACCTAAAACATACACAACAGGCAAATTCTCCAAACCATACCTAGCTTACCAAATATTACCTATGGGGACAACTTTAACAACTTTACAACAGATTGTAAACTGTATTTTGTCCGGATTTAAATTCCTCTGATACCGGATTTGGCCCGGGAACCTTGACTTTGACACTGTGTGCACTGTGCTGCGGATTTGTTTCCACATTCTGTCAACACCAACCTGAAGAATTTATGCCCCATCGCCTCCACTATGCTGGTCTTATTGAAATCTACTTTTATTGGTACAAATATGTTGATCTAGTTTTTGTATATCCTGCCTCTTGGTTCTATTTAGGACACTTTTTCTTGCGGCATGTATGTGTTGGGTGTCAGCCAGTGAACACCTGACCACCACACCTCTGTATTAAGGCCCCAGTGTAATGCAGTTCAAAATTTAGAAAGTATCAATCAGTCATATTCATAGTCAGTTATTTTGGTAACATTATTTCTTGCACAAAACGAAATATTCTGTCTCCAGTGATTCTTGTATTGGCTTAGTTACTGCTCTTGCGCATTTTACAATATGTACTGTGAACTGAGTACTGATTTTAAAGGTGGACTACAATACTTTTCTGGTAAAGGGTTTGCTACGTGCTTGTCTCCATGGAGATATCGTTGCTTGGTCAGGAATGTCCCGCAGTATGGCATTAAACTTATGTACTTAATTCCATACTTTGAAAAAAATATGCATTCATACAGTGAGTGGAATCGCTTCTACGCAGATTTAACCTTTAACTTAGCTTGGTGATGTCACCATGGAAACATAAATTGCAGATTCCCAAATTGTTCAGCGCTAGTGTGAAGACCACTTTTTGGACCAACTCTCTTCCTTTATTATATATTGTTTTTTTGAATGAACCAATTCCTGAAACAAATTGGGAACAGGAATTAATATGAACCACAATAAGACACAGAGTTCCCTTGCTCTTGTCCTGGTCAGTGAATGTCACACAGCAGTGGCCTCATAGAAGTGACACCCAGTGCTTTGTCAGCTCCTGCCTCACCTGCACCTCCAAAAATAAACCTCCATGCAATGTCTTACTATGGGCCCATGTGGAAGAGCATAGAAGGAGTATGCATGCAGTACATAGCATCCATCATGTTGTTCAAGCTTCCAGATTTGCAGATTATCAGGAAAAACAACACATATCAGTAAGCAGTTGCTGTATGCAGAGGCTTGGATTTAGCTTCAAAAGCAATTGTCAAAAAAGTGATACCCAGATATCATTTGATACTAAAACTAGATGTTTGAACAAGTACTGAAATACGGATCCATATCTAAACTAAAATTATTTTTACTGTTGTGAAATCGTCATCAAATCATTCCGATCATCCTTATTATTAATAGTGAGTTTTGCTGTGACAGTAAAGCTAACTACAACTAGTATGCTAACACACATTTCCTGATTATTGGACAATAAAATGCTTTCTAATTAGATGCAAACAGCAAGCAATGGAAATATTTTGACCTCAATAGCTGCTTATACAATAGATCTCTACTGGGGCAAGATGAATTTTGCTCAAATACATGGGAAAAAATTGGGTACAGGACCTTTAAAAAGAGTGTTTTTAAATTATCATTGAGGCATTGTAATTTAGTTTGAGGTTTTAGTATTGTGGCAACTCTTCCTCCAAGTGTTTTTCAAATGTTTTGTAAAACTCTTAAATTAGCCTCAAACCAGCACCCCTAAATACATAAAAAATAAACAACTAATACTGATTGACTCCAAGTAATTTATGCCAAATCCTTTTTTTTTCTAAGTTGAAAACTTAAATTTCTCACCTACTCAAGAAGCTCTGAGTGAAAATCTGTTGGCTGGCTTTTTACACTTGAATTTTCAATTTGGCAGCATATTTGTGTGATAAAACGCAGCTATTGCCAAGTGCAGTTTGTAATATGGGATTAGTTATCACCCACATAACCGTTCAATGTGTGAGAAAAGATAGCGATTTCCATTAGCATATGAGTTCATTTCTATTTTGAGACTTTTCAGAATGTTTTTGCTTTCAATTTTTATATGAAATGACTAGTTTGGTGTGAAGTGTGAAAACTATGAAAATTTCATAGGGGCAAAAATATGCCAAAAAAATGAATGTCAAAAATTTCTAGAGCCTAAACCACAATTTCTATTTTTTTCACAATTCATGCAGTTAGTATCTTAAAAGAGCTGTACCCAGTACTCTTAGCTACTTTAATTTAATAATTAAATTTAATAAACTCTTACTTGGTTCCTCTTCCCACTGTAAGTAAATCTACACATTGACAATAAGAAAAGATTTGAACATTTGTGTTTCTTGCACCACTCCTTCAGGTATGATTTAGTTTTTCAAATTTTTGTGTATATCCTTTGAAAATACTTGATTTTGTGCATTATTTAATGTTTTCTCCTTCCAGTTAGGCTATATTCAATTTAAATTATAAATCAGATCCCGACAACTACTCTTTCATTTACTACTCTTACTTTAGTAGTAGTTTCCCCAAATAGTTTTTACTCTTACTTGAGTAGTTTTATGGACCAATACTTTGTACTTCTACTTGAGTAATATTATTTTGAAGTAACGTTACTCTTACTTGAGTACAATTTTTGGCTAGTCTACCCAACTCTGCAAACTAGTTCTGTTTTTCACCTTTGTGAGACTGTAAAAATCAGGTAGTTACACATTTAGCTTTAATGAGAAACAACCTGTGCATAAACTCCCAACATGAAGCGCTCCTTAAAGTGCGTCTGCGCTCGTCTGGTGATCGACGGGGGGCCTCGGCAGGGGGGCTCTCGACGTGCGATCCAAACTTTCTCTCTGCATTTAGCCTCCGGTGCTGTTTTATTTATCGGGATGTGATTTGAGCGCAGACCTGTTCGAGTGTGACAGCTCCGGGTGATTTGCACACATCCTCCGCTCCAGAAATAGCTGCAGCCGCCGTACTGTAGTTAGCTTCCTGTTTTATAAATGGACCCATGTTTTTTTGCAACACTACACCGGAGCATGAGGGAATACAGGAAGTGTCACTTTAAGGGCAGTGGAAAGGACTGAGGATGTGGACAGTCAAAGATACCCTGTGACCTCTGCTGTGTAAAAGTCAGTGAGGTTATGAAGAGAGGTAATGCACATTTAAAGTAGAGATGGTTTATTGGTTATTGGTTATGATATTGGAGGATTTTCAGTTTTCACAGATATTGGTATCGACCTGATATTGAAAATTTAGCCGATATTTGGCATTGATAATTTTTTATCGGCCGCAATAGCAACACATATATTGGATATTGGCTCAAAAAATCCCCAACCCTAATTTAAAGTGCATTTGACAGGTTAGACTACTCGTTTCACAAAAAATTAAAAAGAGTTAACATCATTGCATTTAAGATTTTACTAAAACATTCCCTAGTTTTTTAGTTAGTTTTTAAATAATATTTTTATTTAGTTTGGAATTTTACTTCCTGGTTGGAAATGGACAGCTGATATGACATATGTAGAAGTAATCCCATAAATGTTTGTTACCAAATGTAATGTTAACAAGGGCCAAATCTTCTCTGAATTGCATTGTGTAAATTGGATAGAATTTTCGGTGTTGATGACATAGGGAAAAGTAACAGTTGAAAAAAAAGCAATACTGCCTGAGAGGGTTGAATAGTCCGTGGTCAAGTGACTAACAATTTTAAGATTTCTTTTTTGCTAGCAGTTGTTAGTTTATTTTCGATTGATTGTTATCAGCTATTTGGTTGGGATTAGGGCATGTGCAGATTTTTTGATTTGATCTGATTGCAGTTATCATTATGCAATTTGTGTTTTTACATTTTAAACACATCCAGAAGCACTGACATTTGACAAAAGGCTGAAATATGAACAGGTGATAATACAAAAACCCAACACATTTCAGAACATGTTTGTAGAAGATTAAACTACAGGGTTAATAAGTTCATTTCCATAAAAAGAGACAAGATATTTTGTTATTTACAGATTATATTACGTATACTAACTAATTACTAATACTAATACTTAGTATGCTATTGGATTATTGCGTTAATTACAATTACTATTCCTATTTGATTTAAATATATTGCTTACTGACAATAACTATTAAGGTTCTTCATTTAGTAATTTCAAGACTCCCCTCTTGTTAAAACTACACCTAAGCAATAATCCAAGTTTCTCCATATCCATATAACCTTATAACTCTTTCTCTGGTCATATATGAACCGTGTGATTACTATGAGTACCTTAAAGTGCCCTATGTGCTCTAGTGCCTCGGTGACATTTTACGAGCAGTGGTCCGGAGTAAAAAGGTGAGAGTGAGACCTCTGAGTGGAACTGGGCTCTGTGTAATGAGTGAAGAGATCATCCTGCAGAAAAGACAGTATCAGACACACAAGGAGGTGAACTCAGGGCAGAGGAGAGAGTTCACTATGTTAAAGGTTACACAGGAGAGAATGGTGGAATATTTTACCTGATACAATTATGGCGTGAATGTGTTGAGTAATTCAGAATAAGCCTTTTATTTGTGCAGTGAAGTTGACTGGTGACTGTATTGCTCTTTTGATGCGATTGCTTAATTTGAGTTTAATCCCATGTCAGTTTTGAATGTGTTGATGTCTCTATTGGACTTCTGCAACATAAAACATTGACCCTTAAGGGTGCGCTATGGAACTTTTCTGCTCTCCCCTCCCTTTGCTCTCCATTCTAAGTCACTCCCCCTTCAGAGCGTTATCACAACATAATCAACACGCATCCCGCTAATGAAACTACTGCACATCCCATCAGGTTTGTAAAGTCGTTGTGTACAGTTTTGTATCATGCATGCATATCAAACTTGTGCCTTCCTATTTTCAGAAATGGTTCTAAATCAGGATTTGACCAGGACTAGAACAGGACCAAACCAACTCTTCAGATCTAAACTTTGCTCAAACCAGGACCAAACCAGGCCAAGTATGAAGATACTTTGGATAGCTGTAGTGCTTGCACTCATTTTTTTTTTTTTAAGATTTTACTATTTTCAAACCTGTTTAAATACATTGTCATCCCTGCTCCCACTCAGCGCTCATCATCCCCATCTCTCCTTATTGGCTGAGTTGTAAAATCTCGGTGTTGATGAGTTAATATTCTGAAAACAGCTCGGAAATAAAGAGCTTTTGAGGAGTCTGGAGGATAGTGTAACCTTGATAAAACGCCTATCGCACCGACACTGATTCTCACCATCCATCTTCATCTGATATGAAGTATGCAAATGGTGCCATCGGCTGGGAGTGCGCCACTGTGCTGTTAAATGGGCCATTTCAGATGCGCTTTGTAGCATGCTGCTGACTTCCCCCAAAAAACTGGCTGTCAGACGCCGGGGTACTCTTGATGTCTTTGTAGAGGGCTGTTTTCTACCTTTACCTGGGAGTTTTTGGCACAAACGCAGCGCTCCCCAACTGCCATACAAATGAGCTGCATCGCCGACTGTGTCAAAATGGCTCCTCGTGAAATATTAACAGCTTGTAGAGGGGTTTTACACAGCTATTCATTTTCATACTCGAAAGCCAAGTCGTATTTCTGTACTGTCAAGCCGCCGCAGCTACCCTTTTCACTTGTGTTGTAGTAAATATTGCAAATCGGAAGCAGTCACTAAAAAAATACACAAAATGCAATTTGAACCTATACTGCTTACTGTATACAAAATAAACAATTAATACTTACTAGACAATAAATGGGTGAGTTATAAATCAATGCAAATCTACTACCTTAAAACCAAAATACTTAAAGATGCATTATGTAACTTTTCTGTTGGAGGTCCATCACATTCTTGCGTTCATGGAGATGCTATTGCTTTGCCTGGAGTGTTCCATGATATGGCATTAAACGTCTCTCTTGCATTTGTTGAAGTACAGTTATTATATTGCCCAGTAAACTGTGAAGAGCAAGGATTTCTACTGTGAGCAGGCCACATCGCCATAGATCCTAAGTGTAACCTGGCCTGGTAGTGTCACCTGCTTGTCTCCATGGAAATATATATGTTTAATGCCATGCTGTGGAACATCAGAAAAGTCTTTTTCAGAGTGGAACTAAACACAAAATTCACTTTTTTCCATGTCATTTTTGGCAATTTCAGTGCAAACTAGTTAAATTTGCAGCTTTCTGGTCAAAAACGCCCAAATCTAAGTGGCCTCTCTAGTGGCCTCTGCAATCTCCAGTAGTTGGTTACATCATGCATGTGGATACCTGTTTACGTGGTTAGTTTCACTTTAAGTCACAGTAATTTTTACACAGAACAATCTTTCTCAACTACAACTAAAATCCACATAGATCCACAATCCATCAAAGCTTAAACATGGCTCCCTGACCCTATAGCCCACACTGTCCCCTGTTCCTCTGGCTGTTTTTGGAGCAGGCCTGTCCAAAGATGGGGCTGTCAGTCAGGCCTGGGCCCCGCGGCACTGTCACTTTTTATTGAGACTCTGGAACAATGAGTTCTGCTGTTGCTCCACGGCTTCAGCGGGCGTCTGGAGCATGGGGGGTTGCACTTTCATTAAATCTATGCCATCGGGTTATGACACTTGAATACAAAAAAATGATGTTGACTTGAATGTTCCACAGTATGGCTTTAAACTGATACATTGCATTGGGTGGGGGTGGGGTCACCTCTCAAGAGATCTGCGTTGTAACTTGGCTCAATGGCATTACTTCCTTGTCTCCATGTATAGATATGTTCCACAGTGTGGCATTAAACTGATCTATCTTGCATTTATTCAGATACAGGTGTTTCTATTGTTAAAAACAAACATGCATTATTACTGTGAGCTTGCTTGCCTTGCCAAAGATCTGATCTATAACTTGGCCCAGTGGCATCACCTGCTTGTTGTCATGGAGATAGATATGTTACAGTGGCATACAATGGAACATTCAGGCAAAGCAATGGCATTCATGGAGAAAATGAAATAATGCAGTTGTTGACAGCACCAGGCAAAGTTACAGGTCAAATTTGTGAAGTAGTGCCCTTTGCAGTAAGAGTGCATGTTTTTTTTTTTTTTAGCAATTAAACACCTGCTATTGGATAAATGCATTAGAGATTAGAGATAAGTTCAATGGTGCACATTATCACACATCACATTATGTTTGTGATGAGGAAACATTATAACATAGATCATAAAATAACATAATATGGGCCCTATAAGCCCCATTCATGACTTCAACCTGCATTTTGCTAGAACAGGGTCATGAGGGAATGAAGCCAACACTGATTTCCCTGCATTTGCAATCTGGCATTTTTCTGGGTAAATTACTGGGAAATTACTGGGAATGCCTATGTGTGAATAAAGCCATAAAATTAGATCCACTGACCCACAGTTTGGCGGTGCGATTCCAGCTCCCACAGATGAGTGCTGTCATTGTGTCCTTGGGCAAGACACTTAACCCACCTTCCCCCAGTGTCTGCATACACTGGTGTATGAATGTGTGTGTGAATGGATGAGTGGTTCCTTGATGTAAAGCGCTTTGAGTGCCTTGAAAGTGGAAAAGTACTATATAAAAATGTGACCATTTACCAATTACCAGGTCAATCATGTGGTTTCCTAAATTACTAGCTTCGTTTCCTGGTTGATTCAGATATAGATTTCCAATGTTTTCCGGGTGGAGTAAGTCACCAGTCCAGTAGTTAGATACATACACATACACAGGTGTGAAGAGCAGTTCATTTGGCTCGTGATGTTGTTATCCAAAGTGAATGGGAGGATGTACTGTAGGTAATGAGCTGTATCCTCCTCTCTTATCAGCGTGTCAGGGCTTCCTCTGCTCTGCACTAATGAAGACGCGTGGCACAGGTAGCTGTCACTGCCCCGTGATTAATTCAAACTCCAAACTACGACTATTCATCATAGAGTATGTAGAGTGGCCGGTGAGGGGACTGGAGTCTGGCGTCACTTGGGGTCCAACCGCAATATAGACTGTAAAAGTGGGATTAGTCAGGACAGATTGTGTTTACATGTTGAGCGCGGTCATGTTATGGTCAAAGTTAAGTAGACGTAGTAGTAGTAGCAGTGGTTGTAGTCAAAGTGGTGGTAGTAGTGGTGGTAGTAGTAGCAGTAGGGGTAGCCGTAGATATGGTAGTTTAGTAATAATGGTAAATAGTAAAAAATTGAGTTTTATTAGTTGAAATATAATGGTCAAAGCTCAGTAGTAGTAAAATGTTATACATTTTTTTACTTGGGAAACAAATATTCATGCAATTACCTATGAAACATGATCAAACATTTGTAATTTTCAGCTCATCTATTTAAAAAAAAAAATCAAGTGTAGTGGAGAATTAAGATGCTTGAATACTGTTATTGTTATAGTTAAAAATTATAGTGTACTCTTTAATCATTCCTCGGAACTTCATTCATTGCAAGTGTTTCCATGCTATTTCCTCAGTGCTTACTATTCTACATAGCATGACTCCAGTATACATTCTATATTCATTTGCATTGCCGGCCTGTCCTGTGTCAGCATGTCCTTGTCATATTGGTCCACTGGAGGTTTCCCACGTCACCTCTCAGAGTGTTCCCAGTATAGGCAGCTGTCAGCGGGTTCTATCTTGGACTCCGCCCCCTTTTCACTCGTATACATGACCACAATTGAGCCATAATTGAGCATGAACAATATATTGCAATTTGAGTTAGCACAAGTATCAAATCGAAAAAGCTGCAGTTATTTTGATATTAGAATTTCCTCAGCAAATGCATGGGATTCTTGTATTAGTTTACCAGTTCATACTTCAGTCTTCTCTCAAACTCACATTCCTGGAGTTGTTTAAAATTTGCACTATGAACAGAAATCTACTTTTTAAATATATGTCGCAAATCTAATCGCAATTGAAAGTGTGTATTTTTTTTTATTTATAATTTTTTTAATCGTCAGATACAGATACTGTAACTCTGTAAGGTTTAGAGACTCCCCCCCTCCCATGTCCTGTGCAGACGCCCAGAGGAGAGGGTCCTGGTTCAGATCTGAGCTGGCCTGAGTGACAGTGATGGACAGGTTCATTGTGTCCTTTGAAGAGCAGCACTGAAAGACTCACAAACAACAAGGCCATAGCAACAACTGAGGACTCCTTTGTTTTGTCTTTGAGCAGACTCTGGTAACACTCAAATGTGCTAAAGAAAAGGACTCAGTATTGGAATTTGATTTGCAATTATTAAAAAAAAGAAAAAGATTCAGTTTACAGTGAATATTTTAAACTCGTCCAAGGGTTTTGAAAGAAATATGAACACAGCAATATTTTGTTAATTGCAGCCTATTGCAAGACTGTGCTTTTTATATAACTGTTATAATAGCCATTTTGCCAACAGAACACTTTTGTCATATTATCATTAATTGCAGTTATTTTGAACATGATAATCGTGACACAAAATTTCAGTTTTCTCCCTTGGCTCTTGCAGAGGACAGTGTGCTATCTAAAATGTGTTTTTTGTTAATTGTGACAATTCAAGTTGCTATTTCGATTTGATTGTGAGTAAGCCTGTCAGTCAAAATAAAATGCTCTTTGTTGATATAATATAGTTTTTAAAATACCTTGTCATGATCAAGGTTGGCTGCAGAACTGTTAATTAAGATGGTTTAGCTTCTGATTATCAATGCACAAACTTATCTGTTTAATTCCCGTATTGAAAGTAGGTTGGTGTTACTTTCTTCAGTTTTTAAGTGTGTGTTCACGTTTATCGTCATGATATAGATTTGGTTTGGTCCTGTTCTAGTCCTTATCTAGTCCTAATCTGGTCCAGGTTTAGATTTGGGTTTTGGGTTCTTTCCTGTTAAAATTTTTATAAGGTATGTTCACAGTTGCGCATTCACCACAACAGGAACCAGTGTTTGAAAATATGCTCAATAAAGGAATTGCTAACAGTTACTCATTCATTTATTTTATTTTGTATGTTGTATTTTTACTCTCCAACCCAATTTTCTTATGTTACACCTACCTAAATTATCTACACATTCTATTCTTAATTTTTTAGCCTTATATTTTAATTGTAGAGTGCCATTATACCAAACCACATTGCTATCAGTAGTGAAAATAGTACCCCTCTTTTGTTTTGCCGCTTCTTCTTTGTCCTTATAATGACAATAGACATATCCATCAGGCTCCATCATTTTGGGAGTATCCTGTTCATATTTCACTGCTGCCAATGTAACGACTCAAATAACTGACAAAATAGTCCAAGAAATATGACTTGGTACATCCCCTCCTCTCCTCTGCTTGCATCTCCACTGTCTTCGCGGTGTCTTTGTCAGCTTGTGTTATTTTGGTACTAGTCTAATGGGTTTGCTGTGAGGACGGACAAAGATCGCTGTGTATTTGAGCTGCAAGATGAATTGCAATGGAATCTCAATTGCAGTTTGATGGTGACTGGTAACTTGCAACGCTTGCTATAATTTAGGTAATATTCGGTGTTGTCATCTCCTTTGGGTCTTGTTATGTATAAAATCTACTAATGCTGTAGTTTAGACCTCTAAATGTTCTGATCCGTGATGGGTAAAATGTAGAATTGTTCATGATACCATGACTGTTGGTGTAAAGATTTTTTTTTTTCTTATATTGATTATATCATTTATAGTAAAAAAAAAAGGAGCTGATAAAAAAAAAAAAAAAAACTAAATTTGAATTGAAAACTGAAAAAAAAAACATGATCTTTCAAACTAAAGTATGAGTTACCTTTCTGTACAATTGTTGAATACTGATTATCATTATTGGAATACTACAAAGAAATATCAAATTGTTAATTTTGGCCGATATTGCCCACCCTATGTGAATCTTGTGTGTTAGTTTAGCAGTTCATTCATCCAGGCTTCTCTTAAGTCATAATGCTCCAGGACACGATAATGTGTATGTAATCTTATGGGCCTCACATTAGGACTATACAGTTGGTCCAAAAATGCTGTGGTGATATTAATAATTTAATTGTATCCATGTATTTGACAGTTGCTGGCTGCTGGAGTGATGGATATTTTGAATGATTTCTTGAGCTGAGCCATGAATAGATCAATTGTGTGTCTCACCACACTGTCTGTCAAAATAAGATGTGTACGCTCCTATTGTTTTGCTCTGTCATTTGTCTAGTATTAGCAGTTGGGAACCTTATTGGGAAAGCTGTTTTGGGGAGTCCTGATTTTGTTTTGGTCAAGACCTAGTTCAATCCTGGTTTAATCCTAGTTTGGTCACGGTATAGTCCAAGATTAGACCAAAATGTGTCCTTACTCACTCCGGTTTAAGTCTATGGATGAAAAATGATAGCCTTATAATGCCTTAAGTGGTAGCTAAAACTACTAAGTACATTAATCAGACCTAGGCGCTAACAAATAAAATAGAAAACATTTAGGTTTGTTAGTTTTTTCTTTGGGTTTTTTGCCACATTTTATTCTTTTTTACACATTCTCAGATCCATTTCTGATAATTAGAAACTAGGGCTGGACAGTTATTTCTAATCGTCAATGGTCAGCTTGGGTGATTTTAATCGAGAGGTCTACAGCCAATCCTCTGTAAATAAAAGTATGTGGTTTGGAGCAGAGTTCAGACTTTGGAAGAAGAAATTGTATTTTTGGTTTTAAATGGCACTGATTAAAAGTCTGTCTTGTTTATGTTCATGAAATCAATACTGAAACCATTTTTTTTTTTTTTACAATATCACCCAACCCTATTAGAAACCTTGAAGTTATCACGTCTCCAGCAGCCATGATATTTCGCATTGAGCCCAAGGAGATCAATGCCGTCTGTCCCCGCACTTGTCCGTCAAAACCTCTCCTCGCTAATTTTGTTTTGGTCCTCCGTGCGTCTGCTCTAGTCTGATCTTCCCAGGGCTCAAGGTCCACAACCCAAATGACTTGTGTTGCGTTCGGCTCTGCTCCTGTCACAAGTGGCACTCCTCATGTTTATTTCATTTTGCGGTTTCGGCCGGTCGGGGGCTGTCTGGCTTTCTCCCATATTCTCCGATGTCATTAGCGCCGCGAGTCAGGACCCTTGCTTAATAAATTCCTCGGCGGCTTCACGCTCCCCACCTAGTTACCCTCCAGCTCTGGGTGTCAAATTAAAACAGAAAGTGAGAGAGTAAGAGAGAGATAGAAGGAAAGAGAGAGAGGGAGGGAGATGTGTGTTTGTCATCCAGTGTTGTACGTCTCGATAATGCATTATTTATGATGTTTGGGTCACCATATATTTTAAGTGGCAACCATTTTGAAAGATGTGGTTTTCTCCTGACCGCTAATAGCAAATAAGCTAATCAGAGGCTCTGGCCATAGTGGTTGTTTATGATTGTTGCCACTTGCGTAGATAGCCACCCACTACTCATGGAAACAAGTAGAAAATTTACTACACCACAAGTTTTGTAATTTTGCAACCATGGCCATATACACATTAAACACACTGTTTAATTTTTAATAATGACCTAATGATAACCTCTTTTTGGGCACTCAAAGATAATTATTCCTTCATTTCCTGCACTTGATGGTAACTATGGCAATATGCGCTGGCTGGAGCTGGGATTGAACTGCCAACCTGTTAGGATTACTGCTCTACCTGAGCCATTGCTACCCTATAGTTGTATTCTATTAGTTTCTAAAGTTGTAACATGAAGTCATCTGTATTGTTTTTGCATAGATTTTACATTGGCTGCCCTGTACCTGAAAAATGTGCACTGTGCAACATTTCTAGTGGAGTGTCCGCCACCTGCTTGTCTCCATGGAGATGTTATTGCTTTGCCTGGAGTGTTTCACAGTATGGCATTAAACTGATCTATCATGCATTTTATATCGACAAAAACAAATATTTACAACTCTGCAAATGTACTTTGTTACTGTGAAGGGATTGCCTTTCCACAGATGAGACCTGTTACTGGCCTGAAGGTGTCATATGCTTCTCTCCATGGAGATAAGTTTAATGTCATACTGTAAAAGCAACAACTTCTCCATGGAGACAAGCAGATCTGGAGGACCCCCAGCAACCAAGCAACCAACAATTTATCTGAGCTTTGCAGTCCTATAGAAATTGCATGGGATTTGATTAGACATGTTTGATTACAAAACCTAAATATTGGCCCAAAAACGTTCATGTTGTCTTCTTTTCATATTTACTAATACAAATTTTACATTACACAATTTCTACTAATAAACAAATATCATCTTCGCTATCAAATTTTATGTGACATAATAATACCTTGAACTATCTCGTCACACAAAATCCTTTTATTCATAGTCTTCCGACATTCCTACAGATGTTTCTTAGATTTCCCATATCCTGAAACCTCCACCCTGCCACTCTAACATGCTAATTACAGATCTGACGTTATAGCTTGTCTCTGCTGTTGGAATGAGTTTAATGGGATTAAACTTGCTACAATCACTGCATTTGAAATCTACATCGCTTTAACCTCTCTTTTCTTTATTGTCTGTGCTACCCCCTTCTTGATGAATAACTGCGGAGTATGGGATCATTTGGGGAGAGAATCAGATGCTCTTAGGACGCCTGGGTGGCTGCTAATTGTACTTATTTAGTTGTCATTGTGATAAGCGTAACGAGTTTGGACGTGGTATCGAGCTGCGAGGGAGAGGAGAGAGAGACGCAGCCACTTCAGTGCGAATACAGATGGATTATCAATGGGATCTATGTGAACAAAGACATTTTCAGCAGGTCAAAACATACAAGGTTATAACAAGACGGCAATAGCTGAATTTGAAGGTTGGCGGTTTGTTTCCAGCTATTACAGGTGAATACTGTTGTTGTGTCCTTGGGCAAGGCACTTAACTTCACTCTGCGTACACTGGTGTATTGAATTGAATGTGTGGGTGAGTGATTCCTTGATGAAGCGATTTGAGTGTCCATTGGAGGTACGACAGTGCTATATGAAATGACAATTGTTATATATTTTTTTTTAGAACTACACATTTACATTCATTTTTTTGAACAACTGAAGTTAGTACACAAGTAAATATTCAACCATTACATCTTATTGCATGAGATGAGCATTGGTTATTAAGTACAAGCTAGGTCAAACAAGGTGACTATAGGATTGTGGACACCTAAATTTGTTATTGTCATTAACAAGCATGCAGAATAGAGACACTTTTATAGCCTCAATGCATAACTTTTTAATCCAAATAGATATAATAAAAGCATGTTTTTCATTTGAGATGTTTTTTATTGCATTGAAAAACATAGAAAAACATGTATTCTTATTGTGAGCAGGTTGGCATCTCTGCAAGCCTGACACATACTTGGCTGTAATAGTCCATTTCATGTTGCAAATATGGTTTTAATTTTCCATTCCATTTCCATGGAATCATGCATTGATGCAGTTTTGCCTCAATACAATTTTAATAGATTAGTATATTTGCTAACTTCTGAATGGCTATTTGAAATGTTTGGAATTTCGATGGTAATGGTCTTGCCCTTCACTGAGTGCCTTGACACTTGGGTAAACATTCTATTCCTGTACTTAGGGCTGCAGAATTATGGAAAGATGTATAATTGCAATTTTTCCGACATTCATTGTGATTGCGATTAGATTTGCGATTTATGTTTTATAATAGGATTCTATTCAAAGTGGAGAGGAGCCAGCTGAGGTGGCTCGGGTATCTGTTCCAGATGCCTCCTGGACGCCTCCCTGGAGAGGTGTTTCGGGCACGTCCCACCGGGAGGAGAGTCCGGGGAAGACCCAAGACACGCTGGAGGGACTATGTCTCTCAGCTGGCCTGGGAACGCCTCAGGATCCTCCCGGAAGAGCTAGAGGAAGTGTGTGTGGAGAAGGACACCTGGGCCTCCCTGCTCAGGCTGCTGCCTCTGCGACCCAGCCCCGGATAAAGCGGAAGAAAATGGATGGATGGACATTTTAAACACGTCAAATAGCAATTTTGATTGCAATTAGTTGCGCAGCCAAACCTATACTATCAAACAATGTATTTTAAATCACTGAAAGAGGATTGATCACAAAACAGATTTTTTTTTTATACGTTTAACTTTAACCAATGCTATGCACCAGTGTACAACTATATAACACATTCTGTCATTCTTATGTATCTAAGGTCACATAAGGCTATAGTCTGCATACCTTTCAGTCTGGTCCCATCACCCTTCAGAAGTGACCAGTGCAGCAGCCTCCCAGTGTGAGCCTCTGCCTGCCCCTCTCTGTCAGCGCTGGAAGATG
>KN475605.1:23885-46327 GCA_000787095.1 Periophthalmodon schlosseri | reverse complement strand
TGCAGGACTGTGGCCGATGCTGCAGTGAGTGTCGTAATGGATTGACTGAGTGACAGGACCAGATACCAGGCAGAAAAGACCCCAGGATACAGGAAGGTCTATAATTACTTACACATTGGATTTGAATGGTGAAGGGTGAGAAAGATGACATGGCGGTTGATATGTATTTTAACTAGACAGGAACCGATCCTGATTTTTCACTTCTGTTTCCAATATTGATACTTACTGGCTGGTAAATATTGGCCTGATGGCGATATCAAACAATACCAACGCAGTGTCGAAAAAAAACCCAACTTTGTTTAATGTACAACGAACAGCTGAAACAATTGTGTTATAAGTTTAAACATTATAACAACAGCGGACAGTAAATAATGTTATGACATCAGTTTAAAACAGCTGAGCCAAAATCCTGGAACTGATAACCAATCTAGAACCTCCCTAATTTAAGCTTCTTCTGTTGACCCATGGCATGGGACACCTTTGATTATCTAACTTTTTAATTAATAACTATGTCCAAAAGTACAACAATCTACCATATTTCCAATCACCATAAATTACAATACCACACATTCATAGATAAGTGTATTGCCCAGGGACACAATGACTTCAGTGCAGATAGTGGGTAGGTGTGCTTTCAAGTTCCTCAGTGACCACCTTGGCTCCATGCCTTGTTAGATTGAAAGAATGTTCTCTATTAATTAAAGATGTGTAAATTTGCTTAAATGGACCACATTCTCACATTAGGAAAGATCTGTGGAAATGGTGGCATAATATATTTTAATTACAGATTAATTAAAAAATAATGGGGATTTTATTTTTCCTGGCAGACTGCCTGGTAGACCTGCTTGTACTGTAGACTCATCAGTGGAATATTGAGCACTTCTGGGACTGTTCTCAAGGTCTCTGCAAAAACAAAAGCGTTGCCCTTTCCTCTTTGAAGCGCACATTTAGCGCTATGAGGGAGTGGCTTGTACAGTCATTGGCTTAATTAAATTTTTTCACTCTCACTCTCTCTCTCCCTACCCCCTTAACATGATGGCACCTCTTCGCCCCCACCGTCTCTCTGGTTCTCGGTTGGCGGCGCAGCGCGGAGTGGCTCGGAGACACGGAACACTAGTTGTGCTGGCAATTATGTTAATGGGATGCTATTAGGCCATGATTCGGTATGAGCGATCGGGGAGGAGAGGGGCCCCGGCGGCGGAAAATGATAAGGGAGCGTGCGCCTCGTTGATACGGCTCCAGCAGGATCATTTGCATAATGAACCAAGCCCCTCGAACCAGCACTCAGTACCCCCCAACCCCCCCTCTGCACTAACGAGGGGAGTGGCCTAATGCTCACATACTTACTTACACTGCACTATATGTGGCTAGAAAGACTCACTTACTCAGACAATGTAACTATGGCTGAGTACAAGTGAGTACAAGGCTAGTTTCAAGTCTAACCACCAGGATTAGAGATGGTTGTGCTTTTCTTTTTTGAGTCGATACCGATATCCTATATTTGTCTTGCTGCTGTGGCTGCTAACCGATATTAAGAATTTATAATCCATTGCAAGGTACACGTCTGCAGTGATGTGGTCATTGTATCGGGCTGTTGGTGGTGGTGAAGAAGGAGCTGAGTTGAAAGGCTAAGCTCTCTATTTACCGGTCAATCTACGTTCCTACCCTCACCTATTGTCATGAGCTTTGGGTAATGACCGAAAGGACAAGATCACGGATACAAGTGGTCGAAATGAGTTTCCTCTGCAGGGTGGCTGGGCGCTCCCTTAGAGACAGGGTGGAGAGTTCAGTCACACGGGAGGAGCTCGGAGTAGAGCCGCTGCTCCTACACGTTGAGAGGAGCCAGCTGAGGTGGCTCGGGCATCTGTTCAGGATGCCTCCTGGACGTCTCTCTGGAGAGGTGTTCCGGGCATGTCCCACCGGGAGGAGGCCCCGGGGGAAGACCCAGGACACGCTGGACGGACTATGTCTCGTGGCTGGCCTGGGAACGCCTCGGGATCCTCCCGAAAGAGCTGAAGGAAGTGTGTGTGGAGAGGGAAGTCTGGGCCTCCCTGCTCAGGCTGCTGTCTCCGTGACCTGGCCCCGGATAAAGTGGAAGAAAATGGATGGATGGATGAATGGATGGATGCAAGGTACACAGAGACTGGAGCAGCTTTGAAAAAATATCTGTGCCAAATATCTGCAAACTTGTATATCACTGATATTGATACTGGACTAATATATCACTTGTCCCTAACCAGGACCACGTCAGAACTAATACAGGGGTCCAGATCAGTTCTGATGAAAAAATCAATGAATGAAAAAAATATTACACTTTAGGTTCAAATTGAAGTAAAAACCCCTACCCCACCTCTTTATGTCTGTTGTGTCTGTTGCATCTGTTGTCTTATTGTAGATATTAACTGATTTATATTTATTGGTAAAATATTGTTTTTCCTGTTGTTTTTATGAATTATTCATTCAAATATATATAATAAAAAACATTTTGGAGTAATTTTTGCTTCTAGTTAAAGGTGCACTATGTAACTATGTGCAGGGTCCGTCCTGCTAGTATACATGGATGCACCGCCAGACCAAGTTACAGGTTAGATATATGAAAAGGTGTGCCTGCTTATAATTAGAATGTATGTTTTCCCACCTATTTTATTTTTCAGCACCTGCAATTGATTAAATTCAACATACAAAAGTTACGTAGTGCACCTTTAAACCTTGGTTTACAACAGAAGGTTTTGGATTAGTCCTGATTTAGACCTGGTGTGATCAAGGTTTTCCCTGCCATCTTCTCATTTTACCAAACAAATAAGAAAATAATATGTTTTTACACCTTTTTACAGCCCTAGTAAAGACCCTAAGGTAAACTTCACTTCCAAAACAAGACTGTATTGGCGTGCACGCTGCCATCTCCTGTTCTGCATTCTCTAAGTGTCTTTAGCATCTATAAATAGCTACAAATCAAATATTCATTATGCTGTCTTTGCCAATTTATTCACATCCCTAACCCTCAACCTTTCTGCGTGGCGTCTTGCGTTTCATGTACACCACACACACATACACACACACATACACACAAGTATGGACCCTGTAGGATTTTGGCTTTATGAATCAGGAAGCGTTAAGAAGGAAACTACCTTGGGGCACCGAAGCCCTGTGGATTTCCTCTGCAGTGAAAATAACACAAGCCGAGCAGGGAGCCACTTCTTCCACACCACCACAGTACTGCACTATATATGGGCTGATGAAATGTTAGTTTAGTATTACTGCTGCAACTACTACTACTGTCGTACAACTTACAAGCAGCAGACAACCACTTACATACAATGCGTGACTACTGAATTCTAATGCATTGACAGTTAAAGTATATATTAACATTACATTTAAAGTATATGCTCTCTTGGATTCAGCAGAGAGACTGCATATAACTATAAACTCTCTTTTGTCTCACGGCAAAGAGGTCCAAGGTTCAATATCCAGTGAGTAGTTTGCATCTTCTCCCTGTGGTTGCTCCTATTTCCCCCATCAAATGAAACATGCATCTCCTGCTAGGTACCCCGACCACAAATCCAAGCCAAAATCTGGAGATGGGTCCCTGGGATGGGTCTGCCACTGCTCCTGCCAGATTTTCCCAGTCGCACTAAAGGATGGGTCAAATGCATTACTGTACTTTAATGCCTTAACCCCACCTGCACTACAAAACTTGAATTCTTGGTCCTAAATGTGCATTATAGAACTTTTCTGGTAGAAGGTCCACCATCTGCTTGTCTCCATGGAGATGTTATTGCTTTGTCTAGAATGTTCCATATGAGTATTTAACTTATCTATCTTGCATTTGTGACAGATGTTTTTATTGCTTAAAAAAATGCAGTCTTACTAGTTAACTTGCTTGTCTTTATGGAGAAATATTCCTGTCAAAGCAACATCTCCATAAAGACAAGCAGGTGGCACATCCTCCACCTGAAAAGTTACATAGTTCATCTTAAAATTCCTTCATCAACTTTTACATTGGGTGTCATCTTTTTAAGTCGTTGAGTTGTTTTGCAGTCTCCAATTGACTGTTACCTCTAGGGCGTTAACTATTGATCCTAATACATCAGATATCTTTTGATGGACTTCTGCCTTATAACGTATCCAAAAAGCATATGCACTTCCTTGATCTCATCTAGTCATTTTTGAACTATGTACGAGAATTTTATCAGAGCGATGCCGCAACCCTGGGGAGGTACATGAAACACCCAGCTAGCATGCCTCTTAGCCTCTCCCCTCCCTGTCCTCACCTCCTCTCCCCCTCTCCTCCCCCCTCCTCTCCTCCTCTTCTCAACCCTTCATTCTGCCTTTAATGAGACTGGCTCCTAATTATTTCAGTGGCTGGAGCACGGGGACCCTCCGGAGTTAGATCCCCAGTGCGCGGACGTGACTGCTATGCTGATGAAGGCGCTGGATCAATAATTTAAGCCCCGGCCTTAATGGTGGGCCGAGGGGAGAGTGATACGTCTGAGTCTGAGATTGCAATTTAAAGGCACTGCCAGCTCCACTGAGTTAACCAGAGGCACTCAACGTGTTTGTGGTAAACAGCCAGCACATATTGTAAAGGTGTATTGCTATAGTGGTTAGGCTTGTAGATAATGAGTGTTGGACGCCACTTGGTTTGATGACTATAGCAATGAAGTAGTTTTGTTGTTGTGTCTGAGCTTTAGGGTAATTTAGCTTACTGTCTCCTTTAATGACATGCTAAAGTCTTCCCTAGTGAATGTGTACATTGGTTTGTGAATGGTCAGCATTGCCCCATAATGAACTGGTAGGTGTACATTATAGAAATAGAAAATTGATTCAGGCTTTGGGGGTAATTGGCTCTGTACACAACAGCGCCCGGCAACCTCACTGTTAGCGTTACTACTTCCTGTCCAATTTGATCTCCATGGGGTTTTTGCAGAGTCATTCTAAAATAAATAAATAAATAGCCTAATTAAAGATCAGGCAGTGGACAGGGACCTGCCTGAACATGTTCAGAACTACCCAAATAAAATGAATACTTCATTGGAGGACACTTTTTGTGTCTCAATGCTAATGCTAATGCTAATTTTGCGGCATAATAAATATTAAAACACCACCACAAACTGAAGTATTCTACATTTAAAAACAATCGGGTAGCCTTGTTTAATTAATGTGAATTTTAATAGGTTGTTTATTTTATATTTTACACTTTTAATAAAAGTTAGAAAGAGCTAACACAGCAAGCTAGCTAGCATGCTGCTGTGCTCAGAGCCAATTGGTCACAGATTTACCATATATTTATTTACTGATGAATGTATGTTGTGGGGCTGCACAATATATCACATTTGAATCAAAGTTGAACAGATCGCAAAGGTTACAATTATGAAGATAACATTTGCACAGCTATGAAGTAAATGACCTGTCTTTTTATAGAAATATCTTGTGTATATTGGTTTACCTGTAGTTTAAATGCGTTCTGACAATCATGGGATTCTCTGTTTATACTGACAGAGACGACACTGAACTTTCTGTCAGTTTTTGTTTCATGTGGGTAGGCCCAGTTATCACAAAGATATTAACCATAAACCAGGACAACACATCTTTAATCTGACAGTTAAACAGCAAATTTCTCCATAGAATTTTAAACTATATACAACTGATATGTGTATGATATTTTATATTTTAGTGCTGCATAATCTTGGAAAAATATCTAATTGTAATTTTTTCTGACAAACATGCCCTTAGATTTGTGATTTATGTTTTGTAATAGGATTCTGTTCAAAGTTCATGTTTTAAATGTGTCCAGAAGAATTGACAAAAAGACTGAAATATGACTGACGCACTTTATGTTTTATAATAGGATTCTGTTCAAAGTTCACGTTTTAAATGTGTCCAGAAGAATTGACAAAAAGACTGAAATATGAACTGACGCACTAATACAAGAATCACATTTCAGAACATGTTTGCACAGATCTAAACTATAAGGTTAGCAGTTTTTATGCAGAATAAGACAGGAGATTTTGTTGTTTGTGGAGGAAATTATGGTACTTAAAAATTACAGCTTTTGTGATTTGCTAATTGTGTCCATTAAAATTGTGATTTCGATTTGATTGTGGTTTATCTTGAAGCCCTATTATGTACTTCATAAGTTGTATGAACAATGTTCCATACTTTTACAGAAAATCCTGTAGCACAATACAGGAAGTATTGCTCAGTCCTTCTACAGTAAGTGTGTGTTTACCTCTGCTATTCCCTCAGTCTGCACACTCAAATGGTCTCTGTTGCCAGACGATTTGCATTTGAAGTACAGGGGCATGTAATTGATTCAGAGGCATGAATATTGATAGTATCTTATCAGCTCGCTGCTCTGTGGAGAGTTATAGCCTCGGTCATTGCGCCTCGCACACACACAATCTCTACCCAGGCTCCAGATCTGCGACGCCCCTCTCTCCCCCTCTCTTCTTCGCTTTTTCTCTCTAACTGTCTCTCTCCATCTATCTCTCCCCACCTCTTTTCCTGCCACTCTTCCTTTTTCTCCCTCTCTTTATCTCCCCCTCTCTCTCCTTCTTTCTTTTTCTCCCTTTCTTCCTCTCTCTCCAGAGAGACAGAGAGGGAGGGGAGCCACCCTCTCCGTCCCTCTTTCTCGCTTTCCATTTCTCTCCCTCTCTGTCCCCCTCTCTCCCTCCTCCTTTCTCTCCCTTTCTCCCTCTCTCACTCCCTGTCTGTTCCTCTCTCCCTCTTGGTCTCTCACTCTCTAACACCCTCTGTCTCTCTCTCTTTTTCTCTCGCTCTCCCTCTGGGGACACATCCATGCATCTTTTAAGGACTCTTCCCATCGACTAGGGCCCTTAGACGTGGACCCTGCTGCAGTCTCCAGCTCAATTATTAAAGCAAGCAGTTGGATGCTGTGAGAAAAGAAGGCTAGTTCAGTCTTTATGTCGGTTTGAAAGTTTGTGGGGTTTTTTTTTGGAACATTTAACATCAATTTTTGTTTTCATTTTAGTTTTCAGTAAGGAAAAAGCATGGAGCTGTATTTTGTGTTATTTGCACGTTTAATTAATCTTGCCTGTTAAGTTAGCGAATTGTGCCAACTCAAGTTGCATTTTCGATTCAATTGCAATTTATTGTGCAGGGGACTAAAATTTCAAACTCAAGACGGATTTTGATTTTTAGACAATAGAATGTCATTTTCAACACAAAATAATAGTACTTTATTTAATAACATTCTTGTAGCCTTGAGGATTTTGATACTTTTGACAACCCTAATCGAGAACAGAGAACATTTTTAGAAAACAAGATTTTTTTGCCCATTCCAACATAGTACTTCCAGAACCCAAAACAAAGTCTGTTCCATGCAAGGCAGTCCATGGCTACATTAGTTGTTACAGGGTGAATAAACTAGAATTGAATTGTATTGTTTATTGTGTCTGCTAGGGTTGTCAAAAGTATCGAAAATCAGATACTAATCGATAGCTTTAGAATGATCTAGGCCACATAAACTAGTACACGCCCATGGACCTCTATGGCACCCACTTAGACGACTGAGGGATTGCATAGATATAAGACCACATGGTAATATAAAAAAAAGTAGTACGATTTAATGTTGAAAATCACATTCTATTGTCTAAATACAGTTTTTGTCATTGTGGTATCGGAATTGGTATTGAGTATCGAGTCTATTCCTTAGTAACAAAATCGAATTTCGATTTTAGTATTGTGACAACACTAATGTCTCCTACTAGTAAGATTTATAACCATGCAATGTTAGCTTATTCTTTTACAAAATACCAAGATATTTCATAAAACCCAAATGCTGCCTGCTTGTTTGACTTAGCTTGAGGACGCTAGCTAATATTTTGATTGCTAAAAGATGCAGTCTGCTCTTCGCGTCACACCATCCCTCATTCCCCTCCGTGCTACAACCGCAGAGGGGATCTCCGTATGCTGTTGATGTTATTGTTTGTCAAACCCCGTCAATAAGTAACGTTTCAATCGCCGCCATTTGGAGCCAGTTAGCGCTCCGACCGCAGCCCTCGCACATCAATCAGACGAAACATTCACAGCAAATGTGTCCCCTGGATAATTGGACGCAGCCCTTTCTCTGTCACATACTGTCAGTGAATGGGGAACTGGAAAGCGGTCAGGAAAGCAAAATGGGGAGGGTATAGAAAGATATAAACTCCATATGGAAGTTTTGATCCATTTCATCTCAGGTTCCAAAATTCGTTAGTTAAGATATTAACTCACCCTGGTTTAAAATGGATTTATTCTTTGTTTTCTTGGTTCAGTTTCAATTTTGGTTTACATTTTCAAACTTGATTTTGATACTAAGGTTTGATATTCAATACCAATTTTGAAGACACAGTAAATATAAAAACATTTTTTTGACAGTAGAATGTAATTTTTAATACAAATACTAGTTTTTTCCCAGTTCTTAATACAGATAGACCTTCATGTACCTTCATACTGCTTTCTATACAGTTGTACTCAGCTATTACTGCTTATTCGCATTTCCATTTAAATTGCTCCAATGAGGAACTTCTCTTAATTTGGTCAGAGCATTCCAAAGATCAACCCCATTTCTTCTGACAAGACCTTATATAGTGTGGCCTCACCAGCAAACATTAGCAAGCTTGTGTGAAACTTTGTTCTTAATCCATACTTGCTACTTCTCCAAAACTTTATGCAATGGATAATAGAGCACTCCCTGTTGCTGTCAATAATTGTAAGATATGGTATTGCTTCCACTCTGACAATTGATGGCCATATTCTTGACTAGACAACCCTCATTACATCGCCTATTCCCATAACACTAATGCATTCAGCCCTTCCCAACATGGCGGAAAGTAATGTCTGTGTTTATCTTTATTTAGGTCTCAAAGAACTCGCACAGACTTCCCTAACTGCACCTATAAAACATCTATCGTCTGTGCCGGCCTTTAGTTCAGATTAAATATTGATGTGCATGTAAACACGGCGGCCATTTTGAGTACTTTACCTTCAGCAATGAGCTCCTGTCTGGGAAAATTGGTCCCATTGTTCCGGTGCGCCACGTTGATTTATGGAGACTAAATTAAGTGTTCTGACATCGAGTCGAGATTAAGTTCCTGGTTTTGAAGAAGGTGATGGTAAATTTAAATAAATCTTTCTGCAAGCACGGACTACGACAACACACAAGTCCTTGGTTTTCCTCACACACGGCGCTAAGGCAGTAATTTAAATTTGTCTAACAGAGGCATAAATATTCACAGCTAGAGAAAAGACAGAGGATTAGTTCAAGCTAATTGATAATTGACAAGATTTATTCGCAATATAGTCAATCAAGTCAAGGCTGTGTGAAGTGGGGTTGAACTCGATGTAAGGAATGCTTTGGATGGGTTGGACAAGTGTGGTAAACATAAATTATTGATGTTTTCATGCTAAATAGGTTTTGGGTTTAGTCATAAAACAAATATGACAAAATTTAGATTGAGGCACAACATTGTACAGCTAAATTGCATCTGTACAAAAAGATTTATAGTGAAAAGTTAAAAAGCAGGTTTGGTGGGGTTATTAAGACCTAGCGATACTGTCTTTCAAAGTCTGCTGTGTTTTAGCCTACAGTGATGATGAGAGATTAAAAGAGGGTGACCAGATTTTTTAAATGAAAAACTGGGACACACCTGGGTTGGGATGGTTGGTATAAATAAAATTGTGAAAAGAACGTGTAACATTGTCCATTCTCAGCTCACTTGTGGGTCAGTCATAATCTGACGGATTTCTGTGGGTGCATTTTTTTTTGCCTTATGGTTTCATTTTCAAGCACATTTTTCAGCATTTTAACTAAACAAATGACAATATATTCCTCTCTTTACTGTTGGTGGGGATCAAATTGGTCAAAAATAGGGACACCTGGGACATTTCTTGTATAAAACTGGGACAAATCACTGGTTTTGTACTCAGGGCTCAAAACTGGGACTGCCCCGGGTAAACAGGGACGTCTGGTCACCCTAGATTAAAAATAAAACACTAAAAAACACTATAGTATGTGCTTAAATGTAATTTTTAGTATGTGCGTTATGTTTTCCTGTATATTAAATCTTGCACCATATTTGCCCATGGAAGCACTATTATTTATGTAAGCACTATTATTTACTGTTATTACTAATATTTTATGCTAGTTAAATTAATTAACATAAAAAGCTAGTTGCTAATTGCTATTTCAAGGCTCTACCCATTTTTTTCCATGTAGCTGAGCAAATTTTTTTCGCTCCAGTATAGATATGTTGTAAAAGCAGCTCTTAGGGTCAAAATGATCTATCTAATTATAGAGCGTTCTCTCCGAAAGCCAGGAAGTGTGCTGTTAGGATACTAGTTGTCTTAAGCTTTACCGTGATGGCAAAACTCACTCTTGCCTGTGAAAGTTGTGAAAAATGCTTATAATTGCAGTTCCCATTGCAGTTAATAATTAGGAATACTTGAGAGTGAGTCAATATTTTTTGATTTGGATTTTAGGACTGTAAAAAAAATCAGGTACAGAGCAATTAAATGTCCTTATAGTATTGCTTTGATTTCTCTGACTATTGTCTGCTAACCATTCTTGCATCCTTTTTGTTGGACATGGATCCTAAGATATGTTGCGACTTACTCAGTTACTAAATATAAAACGTTTTGTGCAGTCTCCCCCAGTATATGAGCTTTGCAGACTGTAGTAGGAGGGCCCTCACTGTAGAATGTGTGTACCGATTAGCTCTAGGCAAAGTGCAGCTCAGTGCCACCTGCGCCTTTCATCCCACGTCTCCATCGTTGCCACATACCGAGATAATGCCACCGCGGGAGGGTAGACATTTTCTATTCTCCTCTCTCTGCAATCTTTCTGTTTTTCCTCCCTTTGTCTTGTCTTAATAGACCTCCAGCCGGTACAACTTCTTTTAGCATCATTACCGACTGTTAGTTTATGCTCTCGGGAGAGGAAGGCGAAGCTATACACACACATAAGAAATGAATGAGGTTATATGGCTCAAGGTAATAGCTTTATGCAACACAGTGGAACAGACAGGATCGTTATCAAGACTGTTGCGTTAACCCCGGCGTCTTAGTAAGTCACAGCAATGTGGAACGTAAGCCATTTTGAAATCTTATGCTGCTGATATTCGCTCACAATCAAAGTGCAGGCGAGTTTGAAATCTTCAAGAGGTAAACCAGGCATGTCCCGGCCGAGAAAGGTGCAATCGATAGGAAAGCACTCAGTATTAAAACCAGGTAAATGGGCTATATGTCATGTGGAGGCAGGAGACAAGGCAAGTGATTCAAATGGAAATGCCCCCAAACAAATAGGTACGGCTATTAAAGCTTGCACTCATACCGCGCTCACAGCTCCATTGGTCTTGACTATTGTTTCCGATAAAAGAAATCCTATATGCTGCATGTGGGTAGAGTGGTATAGGTGAAGCTAGGTAAACACTATTTATGTAGCATACTAGTATTTTTATTCTTGTATGCTAGAGAAAAGTTACCAGAAAACCATCAATCCATTCGGAACATTTTTAAATTTGTTTACAACTGATTTTTACAATGCACTAAACTGCCAGTTTCTTCTATAGACCCACTGACATCAGTACCATTCCTTCAATTTAAGGTGATAGGACAGTTCGATTGCAATTATGTACTACTCCATCTAAGAAGTCTGGTGCTGCTTGGTTCAAATTGTTCAAGATTAAACACGGTTTTCGAGATTAATCGCAATTAGCAAAACCACAGTTTTAGTGAAATTATTTCCTCTGCATGCGAAATAATATTCTTGTATTGTAACACTTTAGGTTTGACTTCTACAGACATGATGTGAAAGGCATGGACTTATGGTTTTAGTTTAGCAGTTCATGTTTTAGTCTTCTCTCAAATGTTGATGCTCCTGAACATGTTTAAAATGTGAACTTTGAACATATTCATTTTCCTATTAAAGCTAATCGTAAAACTAATCGCAGTTCTACAATCAGATGAATGACCGATCACATGAGGGCTGATTAATTTTCATGTTTCTACTTCTCCTTGCCTGTGATTGGTCCAGCAAGAATAAGAAATGGTCAAAAGTCCTCAAGATAACAGGAAAAAGTAATGTGAGTAAAATGCAATAAACCTTACTTCATAGCAAATTTCAATTGACATAGGTGCTATTTAGTGCAATGTCCGATGACAAGCTCATAGCATTCTATTGGCCAATAGTATTTAATACAGATGAGAGGGTCCATTCAGAAAGGACAGAAATACTCAGATTCAACATTTGTTAATCTGCCTTTTAAATAATGAAATGGAAGGTACAATGTAATCAATAGGGAAATCTGTTTCTTGCCCCCCATGTCATTTTTAACCCTCTCTTCAATCTAAAAACTACAAATATTGTCTGAAAAGCTGCCTAAATGACGTGGAATTCTAAGTCCAGACAATGGAGCTATAGGAGAGAGAAGAACCATCACTCCTTAAAAATCTTTGTCTTGTTACTGGTCTGCAGCGGCTGACTGACAGACTGGCTATCTCTCGCCAAATTATCCCTCTCCTCTGTATCGTTTCAGGACAACCGCGCTTGATCTGCACCGCATCAACTGCAGGAATATCTCTGAGATTTTTCAGATTGTCTTTTTGAAGAGGATTTTGTTTCACAGTGAGAGAGAGAGAGAGAGCGAGAGGGTTGTTTTTGTGAAGAAAACAATGGGGGTATTGGCTCGTCTCATACTCCACTGGACACGTATCAGCAGCACAGCTCTTTGTGAGAGTGTCAGGATTATCACTGTGTATATAGAGACATGAGGAGTCAGGCTGGGTTGTAAAGATGTAAGGTTAGAAGCTGGTTGTGCAGTGGTGGTTGGTAGGTTGAGCTTGGCAGTAAATGGCAAAATTAATTACATATCAGAGAAAACTGAAGTTATATGGTAGTAGTTTTGTCACTCAATGCCGATACTGTGGAAAAGACTTGATACTCAATAGTGATTTGAATACCAACAGACTTTTTAACAGTAGAGTGTAAATTTCAACACTAAGTAATAGTACTTTTTTAATGTTATCATGTAGTCTTATAATAGTTCTGTTATTGATCACGACCAGTCTAAAACTATTCAGGTCCAGTTTTGGTCAAGTATGTTCTTATATTTAGTATAATTACTTGTCAAAATGAGTATCTAGTTTCGACTGTAGTTTTAGTATTGATTAGAATCTGAGCATAGATTTTTTTGACAATCTTATATGGTATAAATGCAAAAACGTAAAATGGTATACATGTATGGTATACATGGCTACATAAATGTAGAAATCCTTGCACAGATTGCACACCAGTATGAAGTTGTAGAATTAGAAACCAGCTGTATGGTAGAGGTAGATTAAACAAGCATGACCAACTTTACAACATCACATTTTTAGTCATATTTTTTGAGTAAGACATTACTTTTCCATTTAATAAAGTTTATGTATTACATAAACTTTATTATATGGAAAAGTAGGCTGGGATCCAAAGGTATATGGCCAGCCAATCAAGATATTTACATATTTAGCACATTACTGATAAATTGAAAAAAAATACAAATCTCATAACATTTTCAAAATAATCACAAAAATAACATTGATTTTTGTCAACATTGTGCCGTCCTTTAAAGTCAGTGCTAGATTGTGCTTGGCAGGCAGGCAGGCATCACCAGGTTGTTGGCTGGCGAGAAGCCTGAGTTTCCGGTCTATTTCCAGCGCGGAGTGTTCATCGGAGGTGACTGGGGGGCAGAGTGTGTCATTAGAGGGCCGGCCGCTGGCTCTACCAGAGTGTGAAATCCTGCGTCTTGGAGAGAGTGGTCCTTGTGCAGAGCTGGACACAAATCTACGTGGTCAAGAACACCCCAAATGGTTTTAATAGAATTATTTTGTTGATTATTATTATTACCTACTAGGGCTGTAAATTTTGTCTTGCTCCAGTACAGATATTGTATAAGCAGCTCTTAAAATATGCCCGCTGTGTACTGTCTGCATCTAATTATAAAGCATTTTACTGTCTGAGAATCAGCAAGTGCACAGTTAGCATGCTAGTTGTTGTTACCATTATCATGACAGTATGGGTCACGATCTAAACTTTGGTCGATATTGATGATAAGCCAAGCGCATTTTAATTGACAGGTCTATAGCCAATCCTGTGGCAGTAAGAGCGCATGGTACTGAAGAGGAGTCACCGCTCTCTTGTTTAGGTGAAAGCTCTGAGCCACAGCCACAGCACATCTCTTTATGTCTCCTCACCTCCTCCTTGAGTTTCATAAGTTTTGATTTAAATCTGCACACTTTGACTAAAAGTTCAATGTCTCCTTCCTTCCCTCCTTTCCACTGCTCTCTGATCCAGCCGCAGCTCCTCACCTCTTTTTCTCCTATTTTTCTTAACTTATCATTATAATCTAAGTTACGGAAAATATAATGATTATTTTCTCATCATTTATGAGTGAAACTTAAGACCAAATTTAGCACACGGACATCGCATGTGTTTCTGATGATAGCAGTAGTGTGCACATGCTTTTAGGCTTAATATATTGTACAAACTAATTCCAAACTTCACATGTGGATTTCTCCGGTATTATTGGTCCTATTAACACAAAAGACCTCCCAACACCCTGCTCTTTATGCCTGAAGTCCACCTGTCTGTGTTTTCAGTAAAATGGGAGAAGATAGAATTGAAAATCAAGATCTATCAATCTGGAGAAAAAAAATCATGATTCTTTTTTTTCCCATATTGTCCAGCGCTATGTATGTGTATATGTTCAAGTATTGCACAGAAAGTAAATGTAAAACTGTTATTGCATACATTTTTAAAGAGGTTTTTTTTTTTATCATAGATGAAGACAATGCACTCTATTTTACATAATATTTTACTTTTGCATAAGAACCAAAAATTGCAATATTATACATTTATTGTTTTATCTTCTACCTTTGCATCTAGTTTTGAAATCCTAACCGATTTATGTCATAATTTTATGCTCACAACATTATCCTCCATCACCAACACATTTTGTAAACCATGTAACTACTACTATGATTATTCCCATATAAAATCCTCTATCACCTGTTTCTTGTTAACTGCACTAATCACGTCTCTGTTTGACTTATGCTGCCATTGTGGAATTATCGCTCTTATAAAATGCCACATCACATCTGCTATGTTAAATATTGATATCTAACATTGGGTTTATTCAGGACATCTGCTACCTGCTCTTTACTGCACAACATTACAGACTCCTCATCTTCACAATATTTCACTGAAAAGGCCACAAACTATCATAAATCCTGCGTTTTATATACTGCCCCCAGATTTCTACGTCTTGTTCAATAAAGTTTTAAATGTCATGAAGGACCTATAATGTGGCCGGTGTAAACGCGAGCCAAGAAAACCATACAGCGGCCTGTCCCTTATCTTTTTATCCAATAAAGTTTTATATGTTTGAATCAGCTATAAAATGCTTTGGAAACTGTCGTCATGGGGATAATTGGAGACAGTTATTGTTATGGTGATAGGTCCCCGAAGGCTCATTATTCTTTTTTGACAGAAAATGAGAAAAGGCTATTCCATACAACAGTTCTTAAAAGAGCTTTAATGTGGAAGATGAGGATTTTTTGCACATGTTTTTGGCAAGTTAGGACTGGGAATAAATGAGATACTTTCCCTCCTTCCACTCCTATTGGTCATCCTCTGTCATGCTGGGTGAGTGACAGGTGGATTTAACGAATCACAATGAAGTGTGAACTTTCAGAAGCAGATGGCAAGACTGCAATTAGACATGGTAGATCTGAAACAAAGACATCATAGTGTTTTGTTTTTTTTAAATTAAGATAATAATAAATAATGCCTCACACAATTTACAGGCTTAAAAGCCTCTCAAAGGGCTGCACTGTAGTCATTATTCACTCCACATTCAGTGGTAAGTTATTATTGTAGCCACAGCTGCCCTGGAGAAGACTGACAAAAGTGAGGCTGCCAATCTGCACCAGCAGCCCCTCCAACTACCACCACTCACTCACACACACACCACTTTCATACTAGATGGGTGAAGTGTTTTTTCTCAACGACACAACAACAGAACTTTGTTGGAGTGGGTATTGATCCTCCAACATTCGAGTTGGGGGACCCCTGCTCTAACCACTGAGCCACTGTTGCTCCAAGATATTTATGTTTCTCTTTCTGTGCTTCATTGTGTTTGTACAATACATGTAAATTACTTTTAGGATGTATTCACACTCGTCCTGGTTTGAGCCCAGTCTAGTCCTGATATAGACTTGGTTTGGTCCTGTTCTAGTCCGAGTTCAGTTTTGGGTTCATTCTAAATTTTAATGTGGTATTTGCAAGTGTGAACGCGCCCATCTACATTTACATGGCAGCTTTCTGAAATACATTGTTCAGACTGGCATAATTTAATTTTGCATCAATGGATTGGTTGGCCACATATTTTGAATCTTGTCCGGATTTGTTTTTCATATAACAAAACCAAACCAAAATGCATAGTGTTAGCTTTTCCATGCACGTGTTTGAAAACCTTGTAGATGCATTTTTACATTCAGTTTGGTGGTTGATTTTTGCCTCTTGTTCTTCTTGTAATGATGCCCTAAGCTCATGCAGTCCTCCCCACACGTGCACATGTGGACGAGGCTATAAACAGCATATTCCAGTGGATTTTTTTTCTTTCCAGAGGCAGGTGCCGTGGCGCGAGAGCTGAATTTCAAAAGCATTCGGGGAGGTGGGCTCCGAGGGGAAACCAAAGGAGGAAGTCAATAAGGTCTGAATCTTTTATGAAGGCAGAGGTATTCAGATCACAGACTCACCAGGCTGCTGCCGCTGCTGGAGACCGGCAGACTGGAGTTAGACCTTCTACATTTACTCTATGTTACAATGATAAAATATGCAACTTAAATCGGCTGTTTTGAATTGTAATTTTGGGGTTTTTCGACTGAGGGATTACGCAGATATAAGATCACATGGTAATAAAAAAGAAAGTACTATTATTTATGTTAAAAATTGCATCTATTGTTTAAACAAAGAGTGTTTTTTTTTAAATTATTCTTGTGGGATCAGAATCGGTATTGAGTATCGAGTTTGTTGAAATGGACCATCATTCTATTATTTTCTGTTACTGGGGGCCCAAGTGAGTGGTCTTGCCCTGGGCCCCCAAAATTCTATAGACGGCCATGTGTCAGCAAACTTCTGTAAGGATAAGAAACTGTGTTTTGAAGTGAAGTGAAAAAGAAAAACAAGAAATATTTAAGAGGATGATAAAAAAAAAGTTCAAGTGAAATTTCTTGACAATAGGTTTGTTTTGTACATAAACTTTTGTACTGAACAAGTTAAACTTGTTCAGTGTGGAGATTAATGACCGCAGTTAAATGCCTAGAAACTCTTCCAGATCTTGAGCCAGGATCTTACCCTCTTTCATCTATCTCTATGGAACAAAGCAGGCCACAACTCCAAGTTACAGGTCAGATCTATGTAGGGGGACTCATCTTGGAATGAGAATGCATGTTTTTATTATTTATTAGGTGAACACCAGCCAAAGCAGTAACATTTCCACAGTTACGGACCCCCACTAGAAATCTTTAAGATGCACTGTTACAGCCTTGAAAAAATATAGCTGTAGCCAAAACAGACACTCTTTGGTTCAAACCTATGACAATAGTAATATTCTAATAAATGCATTTGGCTCTCAGATCTAAACAGTGATGTTGGGACTTTCCTATTTTGGTTTTGCCTTCCCCCTCTGTGCTGCTCTGCTCTACTCCTGGCTTCTCTCACTCTCCCTCTGACGACTGTGTCTCCAACTGTGACTTTGAGTGGCTCTTGTTTACGAAAAATGTCTGGACAAGTTTAAGATCGATCCTTAATAGACCAGTGTGCTGAAGAAAAGATGTTTCGCAAAGCATCCATGGAACAATAGACAATAAAAGAGTTGTTGCAGTGAGAAGAAGAAATAGAGCATGCACAATTGATCAAATGAGACTGTCCTTTTCACTGCAGCCAAAATTAAAGATTAGCCGTTGCTGTAGATTGACATTCACAATTAGGTCAGCCTACCCCAGGGCCGCTTTAGCGCCAGAAGTAACTTAAAAAGTTTTTTTCTTTTTTTTGCAAAATCGACTTTTTGGAGTTTCTATCATGTTATAACATTGTTCCCTCATCAAAAACATGCCTGAATTGGTTTTATGTGTCATTTATAAGTAATCTTGCGGTCTTTCCCAGGCACTATTCGAACCTTCATTGCAGTTACTAGTACGAGCCTGTACAAGACTCAGCTCACAAGTCTACGTCACCCATACTCCTGCACGAACATTTTCTATAAATATACAAACTACAACTTCACAAACTTGGTGGAATATGCAATATTGTCATTAGCGAAATGCATACTCATTTTGTTGTGATAGCGCTCTGAAGCGGAGTGACTGCCGGGAGCAACGGGAGAGGGGACACAGAGCGCCAAAAAAACGAAACTGAAACAATTTATTTCAACATATTATTTTAATAAGTTGTTTTTGGCAAATATAGCATTTTCAAAACAGTAAAAGGTAACATGGTGGTGGTAACATGGTAATCTCTGTTACGTGTTAACAATTAATACGGCATAGAAGTGTAATCTCCTCTTTAACTCAACATTGACATTTGGGAGTGAATGAATCATGCATAAAATTGTAACGGTACTTTAAGCAGACTAAATCATTTGTGTTTGTTTGAATGAGCTAAGAGGAACAGGTCTATGAGGATGTGTATCATAGATTATGTTCATTCTTTTGAAATATACTGTAGTCAAAGGAAGTCCATTGAAAACTGCCTCCCTATCTCATGTAGTTTTTCACACAGAAATTCGTGTAGGTTTTTCCAAGCGTCTGGCACACAGCGTTACAGCTCCACATCCCTTTTACGCCCTCTCCTTGCGTTGCAATTAAAAAGCCAAGTGTCCGTCAGCGGCTATCAGAGCGTGGTGTGGCCCATATGTTTTGGTGCTGATAGTGCTTCGGATCACTGTGTTGGGGCGCCAGATAAGAAGCTGTTTATAACCTTGGCAGGGTCTGGGGCCTAATCTGGCAACAGCATATTTCCCCTTGCTCCCCGATAACAGCCTGTTAGCAGCTTTATCACGCGGGCAGATAGAGGCAGAGCCAAGCAGCGGAGAAACCAGCGAGCGAACGAACGTGCTTGAAAAAGACCAACCTGGCAACATACACATACAATATATTTTATTTTTAGCTCAGTCAGAAAGAGTAATTAATTTCTGTGTCTTTTCCAGCAACAAGCAAAAGGACAATATTGTTATTTATCAACAATGGAGTAAGCAGCCACCGACCAGAATACAAGCCATTCTAAGTACCTTGCTTTATATACTACTGTTATAGTAAAGTACATACATGGAAAAGAATTGTGGTGATTAAAGTTATATTGTGCATAATTCTGCATCTGCTGGAGCACTGAGGAGGGAAGCAATTTTTATTAAGCTAAAAATAATGAGAGCTAGAATCAAAGTTGTTTAACTGTAGTAGTGGCAATTTTAGAATTAACATGATTAGAATGAGTGCGGTTAAGGTGTATGGATTTACAAAACACAGAGGAGCTTCGTGGATTGCCACATGCTGACATACTGAAGTGAAGAGAGTGAAGGACTAAAAATGCAGGATTACAGAAAAATGCATGATAACATTTTGCATATAAGAGGACATTTTAACTAGACCGATTAGGTAAACAATTATTTCTAAAGCAGCTTGGAGAGTTTTTAACCTGAACTAAACCCTAAATAAACTCTAAAACTCTAAACTAAATGACAGTCAAATGGCAGAGTAATACTTTGGCTCTTTGGTGTATTTATGATATAAATAGAGCCCATTGTGATAGTATTTATTGACACTTTTCCAGGTTTCCACTGTGCATTTATTATCACATTCAATTGTTACATCTTAATTAAAATGCAGTGTTACTTCCAATGTGCCAAGTGTTAATAAGTGATTGGTGAGTTCCATTATTTTGCATCGTAGATAAAAGAATCACCACATTCTTTTGCTCATTTAATTTTTTATGTCATTTTGTGTGTTGCTATTATATTATGGTGGTTTAAATATAAATTAACCACCCAAATCTAAAGCAAAATCTGATAATTGTTATAAATCATATTTTAATATATAAGATAAATATTTCTAGCCAGATATGTTTTAATTATGGGTGGCATCTCACTATATTGCATGATCTTACACCGTTAATGAATAGGACTCTTGTAACAATCCAACCTGTAGTTTATATCTGGTGTAGGGTCTTCCACCTGCTTGTGTCCATGGAGACGTTATGGCTATTGTTATTGAGAATGAGATAAACTTGTATGTGTACTCTATCTGCAGGTTAAGGCACTGGCAACCCAAATTCAATTGTGATTGTAATACCTTTTTAAAACAGTCAGAGCACAGACTAGTTCCTTTAAAAAAACAAAACAAAAAAAACTAGGTCCATCCCACTACAATGCTGTGCCACCATTTTGAATCAAGAATATAATAATTTAGAAAATACATTTTTGAAATTATAACAGGCTATCGCTACTTTGAAATCCGTTTTGTCACTGTTTTGAATATTATGTCAGTGTTTTGCAATATGGCTTTATACTTATCTATCTCCATGGAGAAATGCAGGGGACACCAGCAGGCCAAGTTACAGGTCAGGTCTGTGGAAAGGTGACAACAACACTCCAAGTTTCAAGGTATATTTAGCTTTGAAAACAGCTAGTCGAACAAATGAAGAGTCATACTGTACAGTGGAACATTCGGCAAAGCGATAACATCCACAGAGGTTGTGCTCATGTGGGATCACAACGTTCTAGAAGCCTATATAGTTTGAAATTGAGCAGGAGGACAGGACCGAATTCTATGGTAGAATTTATTGTTCAACTGTCATATTGCAGATTTGTTGACCTGGTTTATAGTGAATATCTCTGTAATCACTGGGCCTGATAAGCTATGTATGTCACTATGAATTAACTTTTTTCACAGTAGCTTCAGATATTGGTGCAAACCCAAAGATGTGATTGTTGCCATTTAAAAGAACTTTAACTCATTAGACTAATATGACAAATTCGTGGAGACATTCCCTAAAAAATAATGAATAGGTTCAACAAGTTTGGATGTTTCTTTCAAAAACCCTGAAACTCCCATAGAGTTATGTAGGCCTCTGCCAATCTGGAATTATCATCATCAAATTCTAGAACGATACTACGATACTAAAATATCAAACTCAATTTTTGTACTTTGTTAAATTGTAGAACTTTCTTTCATATTATCATGTAGGTTCCAGGTAGGTTCCATAGTGGTCCATGGGTGTATACTAGTCTGTGTGGTCTTGTACCTGTTCTGATACAGCTATTCAGGAAACGTTCATTTCTGTCCTGTGAATGTGACTTTTTTAGTATCGATAATTGCTCCAATGAGTATTTATTTTCGATACTAGTTTCAGTATTGATTAGTGTCTGATTTTTGATCCATATGACAGCCCTATTACACATTGCACCTTTAAATTGAACACAAAATGACTGAGCAGCATAGTGCATCTTTTTCAGACTCCGGTTAGGTAACTTGGCAAAACTCAGTGCATTTTTCACAGACGTACCATTTTCAGTCAGCGGCACACTTGTAATTGTGTTGCGTAGACATGGAGCTATTTCAGACTCTGGGGACAGAGACACACTTCTAAAGCTTGTGTATTTGTGTGGACTGCTGCAGTTTATTAAAAATAAAACATGGCTGTGTAAAGTGGATGGGCCTCATACCTGGGTCTCTCTGGGACCGCTGGGTTGTTTTGCGGGCCCCTCCTGATGGCTCTGTGTAGGCACAATTAGAGAGCACTCTTTTCGCAGCCACACAAAATTGTCGTCTTGCGTAAATTGCTTTGCCACAGCCTAAAGAAGATCTCTTGTTAGTCGTCTATTCAGTATCTTTGTCTCTCTCGCTCTGTCTCTTTCTCTCTCTCACACACACACACACACACACTCTATCTCTATCTCTCTTATACTGTCTCTCTTTGTCAACCCTATCCTTTTTCTCTTATCTCGCTCTTTCTCTCCTCTCTTTCCTCTCTTTCTCTCATATATCTATATATATCTATATCTATTTTTATATATATATATACACCCTTTCTTTCCTCTTCCTTTTCCTCTCTCCCTTCTTGCTCTCTATCTTGCTTTCTCTTTTATCTCTCATGCCCTATCTCTTTTTCTCTCCCACTCTCTCCTACTCTCCCTGTCACTTTCTCTCTTTCTTTTTCTATCACTCTCTCCCTCCTTCTTTTGTTCTCTTGTTTCTCCTCTCTTGTTTTCTCTCTTCCTTATCCTTCTCTTTCTCTCCTGTTAGCCCCATTCAGTGTAGCTCTCTCACTCTTCCCTCTCATCCTTTCTCTCTTAGCCCTCTCTCTTTCTCTCCCTCCCTCTCTTTTTATTTCTCCTTCCCTCTTTCCC
>KN475605.1:0-23840 GCA_000787095.1 Periophthalmodon schlosseri | reverse complement strand
CCTTTCTTCTCGCTCTTATCTCTCCCTCCTTCTCTTCCTCTCTCTTTTTTCTCCATCTCACCTTTCTTTCTGTCTCTTTCACACTCGCTCTCTCTCTCTCTCCCTTTCTACCTCCCTCTCTCCCGGCTCTTTCAGGAAAATTGCTTTCTCGCAATCAACAGATAGCTCGCCGCACTTAGAGGTAAATACAGGTAGACTCGGGAGCATTAGCATAACATTATTCAGACAAGTGTCAACCTCCAGGCAGTTAGCGCGGAGTCGGAGCGCCGTCGGAACAGTGTGTGGGGTGGAATGAACTCAAGTCACGAAGGTGGCTGCTAGCGTAGAGAGGAGCGGGAGATGGCCGAAAAGTGCAGGAGTTATAAAAGAGAGTGTACTTTCAAAGGGATAAGATATGTTCAAATGGGAGCGGGCTGACAGGAGGCTTCAAGGTGACTTCTGTAGTTAAGGCATATCTCCATGAATAGTGGTGGTGGTAATGGTGGTTGGGTTCATTATAGCATGTTTTGTTTGGTTTTTTTGGAATGTGTGCATGGATTTGAGAGTGTTTGGTGTCCAATGTATAGAGCCAGGTGGAGATAGTGTTGTTCTTTGGGTAATTAGCATAAATGTAAATGTGTAATTTTTTGTATATGTTTGAATGCAATATCACATAAATTAGTGTTAGCATCAAGGAAGAAGACAGTTGAATTGAAAGTTTAATTTGAATGGGGATTAGCAAAAATAATGCATTCTTTTGTTGTTCTTGTGCTTTGCATTGTGGGACAAATAATGGTTCTCTTATCTTTCATTCTTTTCTCAAAAATTAATTTAGATTTTAATAAATATTTTGTATTTAAAATGAAATTGCAGTGCTGGTCCGAAAAGTGATTTCACAAACATTTTTGTTTAGTCCTAGTTACATTAATTAAATACCTTGTCAACACTAAGCTGCCATCTTTGATAATAGAGTGGAAATTTGCAGCGGAATTTTAGGACAGACTATAAAAAACTTTGCCTATTTCACAAAAAGCTGAAGTTTCCTGTGCACCTGTAATGAAGTCTGCTCTATTTTAGTTTCACAACAGGAGGCTGCCAGAAGTGGGACAGCAGAGCGGGAGTCTCATTTCTACCATGTGGTACAGCACAGCATGGCATGGTTTGGTTAGATCTGGGTTTGTTGTTGATAGAGAAATTAACTTAATGACAATGGTGTAATGACTACAAGTGCTAGAGTGTGAGGTAGTTGGTAGATGGTCATAAAAACAAGAAAAACTACCAGGTGGCCTTGGGAGTCATTGATGTACTACTGCAGCTGAGCTGCAGTATGTTGAAAATATTGTACATAACAAAAATAAAACAAATATTTGAGTTGAAATCAAGAAAGCTGTAAAATCCATTAAACAACATTTTTATTCAGCTATTTAACCTAAAACTATGGCAGTATCCATCATATGTACAAATTGCAAGGTGGAAATGGTTGGAAAAGGTTGTATTTAAGCTATGGGGGAAATATTTTTAGAGGTGATAGACTAACTATGTTGGGTCACTAAAACATGAAATCAAATATAGTTTGTTGAGGATACATACACTGAAAAAGTTTAAATGACTTAAATTAAAAATAGATTATCTTTTTCAGTAGATTTCACTTGTCAAGTAAAATGATCTACCTGATCTAATAGCATATTTTTTCTTGAGTCAATCCACTTTTTTTTCTTGTTTCAACTTTCTGCAGGTGGCACATCACCTGCATGATTCCATGGAAAAAGTTAATACCATACTTCAGAACATTCTCCATGGAGATATATACATTTTATGCCATAAAAATTATAGAAAATAGGAATAACATTTCAGGTTTGTAGAGATGCAAGCTGACTCACAGTAAAGACACACATTTTACATGTTTTTTCAGTGCAATAAACACAACCAAAATGAAAAAAAAAGAAGTTTAACAATGTTTTTTGTCTAATTTTAAAAACAAAGACATCTTGTTCCATTGTCAAGTGACACTCCTAGTCAAGTAAAATGTACTCAAATCAAGATTTGATTTAATTTTTATTTTGTTTTCGTTTTAACTTACCTAGCTTTTAATTTTTGCAGTGTAATAACGTATATGGCTCTACAAAGTCACTTTAACATGGCATGCCCTTTAAATTTGATATTACACTGAACTTTGAAGTGCTTGTTGGGTCCCAGACTGGAACAGCTGGAGGATGCTCTGTGGAGGTGCAGCACATATAGGTCAAAGCGGCCTGATGTCTGACGCAGAAACATGGAGACTTCACCAGAGCAGACCAGAGCAGACTAGACTACAGCAGACTCCTTTATTAGCACGGGGCTGAAATATGATGGCAGTGACAGCAGCCTGCACACAGTCTGTAAACACAGATTCTCCTATCGCAACACCATGGAACATTCATAATAATTCATGCTCTCCACTAATATGGCAAATATGACCAAAGAACACTTTAAACTTTTTTCCTTTTGTTTTAAAATGTGAATCTACCTCCAACTGAAATACTATCATTGTCAAATTACAAGTTTAAGTATACTGAAAGAAGAGTTTTATTTGGACATGGCATCACATCATACCTTTGAGGACTTGTTTGTCATTGGTGATCTCTAAAATATAAAAAATAAAAAATATTTTTAAATATTTTTTTCTTTTACATTTTGTTGTCATGGCAAAGAAAATATGCCAATCCTAACATCATAGCAGTGATTTAATTTAACTTAAAGGTGCAGTATCTGATTTTTACTGTCTTAAAAGCATGATATTTCAACAGTTTGCAGTGATCCAATGTTATTCTGCACTTACTTTATGCATTCTGAACATCTAATCATCACCGCAATGAGTTTCTAAGTGCTTTTCAAAACTCTTGAGACCAGTGTAGAGTTTTGCTGTGACAGTAAAGCTAAGAAAAACTAGCATGCTAACATGCACTTCCTGATTAGCGGACAATAAAATGTTTTATACTTAGATGCAGCACACACCGGTCTTATTTTGACCTCAAGAGCTGCTTATACATGTATCTGTACTGGGACAGACAGATTTTATCCCAACACACAGACAGCAGGATGGTTCTAGTGCCCAAAAAATCTCCATGAATCATTGCTGAAGAGTTTTGGGTAAAAATGTACAACTTTATCAGATATTTGAATGTTAGAGGGAAATTTGAGAACACTGTAAAAAAAAAAAAATCTAACACTATCTTTTCCCCTCCCCATGTTTCAGACTGGCCCTTCTCCTGACCTACATTTGCATTTGCTTTCTGACCCAAACTGAAATCACCTAATGAGCCGGTCCTGTGCTGGGTCTTCGGTCCGGATTTGTGGCACTGTCCAGGCTTTGGGGGTCTTTAGCTCTGTCCTGGGGCACTGTCGATGAGGCACAAACACATAAGGCTGGTTCATTTCAGGTCATTTGGTCAGTCTCTCATTAGAGAAGGGAGAGCAGGCGTGGCTCAGTAAAACACCTGTAATAATATATATATATATATCAAGTTTAATGCTATACTGTGGAACATTCCAAAGCAATGCAATATCATGCAATAATATTACCGTGGAAACAAGCGGACCCTAAAACAGAAGTCCTTGGGCAAGACACTGCGTACACTGGTGTATGAATGTGTGTGTGAATGGGTGAGTGGTTCCTTGATGTAAAGCACTTTGAATGTCTTGAAGGTGGAAAAGCGCTTTATAAAAATGTGACCAATATGACCGTATTGTGTGCAAGGTAGTCACTACGTTTGTTGTTGCTTGGGACTGGCACATTGAGGACTACAGTTACAGTTTTAGACACATGGAACTTAACATCTCTCCACCCTTAAAAGAGTCTTGTTTCTTTATTTTCTGTCGTACTATACCCGTCATAGGTAGTCCTGGTGTAATGTGTGTGTTATTGTTACCTCTAGCTCAGTCATTTGCTGCAGTCATCCTCAGATAGAGCCAGCGGTCCCCTGGGAGCCCACAGCCATCCACAGTGGAGCGTGAAGTCCCTCTCCCTTTTCTCTTCCTCTCTCTCTCTCTCTCTCTCTTTCTCTTTCTCCCCCTCTCTGTCTCTTTCCTGTGCCTCTCTCTCTCTCTTTCTCTCCCTTATACCCCCTCTCTCTTTCTCCCTTCCTCTCTTTCTCCCCTTCTCTGTCTCTTTCTCTCGCTCTTTCCTTCACTATGCGAGATAAGCTCACAATGCGATTCCTAACCCAATTGCACAGTTGTACACTAACTAACTTTTCTGGCGAGGGTTCCGTTACCAGCTTGTCTCCATGGAGATGTTATTGCTTTGCCTGAAAAGATGCACGGTATGACATTAAACATAGCAATTTTGTATTTATTAAACTACACTACACTATGTTTTTATTGCTCAAAAATACACCAAACAAGATGCAATCTTACTTTGAGTGAGGTCGCCACTCCACAGTTCTGACCTGTAACATGGCTTGGTGACTTGCTTGTCTCCATGGAAAGATATGTTTAATGCCATACTGTTGAACATTGTAGTCAAATCTAGACAGTTATTTAGCTGTTACTTTTTTGTCAGATTTTTTGCTTGTAGGTTTTAATGGGCAGTTAACAGCGTTGTAGAGGTGAAGAGTGGGGAGAGACGTTCAGCAAATTGTCAAAACCGCAAACCAATCACAGATCTACTTCCCATATTATTTATAGACAAAACAACATTGAAATTTTGTACTACTTTACAATAACTACAAATTCATTAACTTTAGTAAAGCATGAGCAAAGACTTAATTCATAATAACGTTCATTATTCACAATACACGTTGTCATAAAGCATGAGCAAAGACTTAATTCATAATAACGTTCATTATTCACAATACACAGTGTCACTCAGAATCCGTCTCGTGTTAAAGGAGCAGCCACAGTGCCTGCCCCTTTACCTCTGTGTTACACAAAGCATGCATGAATCCCACAGTTGGAATATGGCTTATCTGAAGCATATTGTTAATAATAAGGAAAATAACAAAATAAAACAGCGTTTGGAATGTGGCAAGAAGAATTTATGTTGGTCCATATGAAACATAATCAGTACATAGGAAGTCCATAATTAATTTATATTGAGCTTATGAGCAGGCTACAACCCAATATGGTTACTTCATATTTGTAAATGTCATATTTTTAAGGCTTTATATGTATTATATGATCTGCTTTAGTCACATTTAGGCCTATGACCTAAAACAAACAAAAACAGGTTCATTTAAAATGTGTTATCGGTTTTACTTTATCAGTTATCGATGACACACATCTTCATCTTATCAGTCGAAAACTCCATTATCGTGCGTCATGATCATGGTTTTAACTTTCTATTTCCATGGAATTGTGCAGATGGCGCATCATTCTTAATAAACTATTTGCTCATTATGAATTAAATATTTGTTCATACTTCATTATGGCTAATTAAAATGTAGTGATTACAAAGTGTCACCAGATATGGAATCAATCTCATATAGCAAAAATATTAGCCTAGCCTCAGGATCCAGAATGCCACTTTCCTCTTCTCTCTGTGCCATGTCTTCTTATCAACATCTGTGATATTGTAGGAATAATCTCATTCTGTCCCTGCTGCTTTCCTAATGGCCATTTTCCATATTCCTGATTTTGACGGAGGCGCTTGCTGCCTGGAGTGCTCGCGTTGCGTCAGATAAAAGCATCTCTCGTCGGAAAGATGGGAGGAATGAGACATATTCACCTGCAAATTACCCAGGCTCTTCATTCATTCATTTGACTGCATCTTTAGTCCGGCTCATTTCGGATGCTATTGCCCCCATCTGTGCTGAACAATCACAAAGAGCGGCTTTTCCTGGCGGCAGCGGCGTTCAATGGCCTCCCATTTTCTCCGGGACTGCTCTAATAATGACATAATGTGCTACGCCGGGGTACTGCAAAGCTCCTCTCTACATAATGTGGTTGTTTTGGGTGTAAACTACTAGAGACAAGACTTGGAACTGGCTAGATTATTTTGGTCAGCATGTTAGTTAGTGTAAGAAGTTGGCTGGTGAATAAGTCTGTGCCAATTTATCCTACTTACAACCTGAAATGTGTAGTTTTTCACCAAATTTAAATATAAACACAGACATATTATCCATGCTAAAAACATGATCAAACTAGATTAATTAATCTGAGCTAATGTTGTCAGGATACCAAAATTTCAAGCTTGATTTAATACTACGCAATACACTTGATACTCAATGCCGATTATGATACCATAATGATAATGGAAAAAAAATACCTCTTTCTTTAGACAATAGAATGTAAATTTCAACACAAAATACTACTTTCTTTATGTGTAAAGTTCAAGATCATTGTAAAACTGTCAAGGTCAAATTTTGTCCTTTTTATACTTCTTCAAATTAGAATATGGTTTCGATACTAGTTTTAGTATTTATCTGATTTTCAGTACTTTTGACAACCCTAATCTGAGCTGGTATCAATAACAATTAATTGTCTAGATCTTTTTTAGGAGTAATAAGTTAAGAATCTTTATTCTTTATTGAAAATTCACGTTATATTGTATACAGTTATGATATTAATATGGAGGTAGAAGCCAGAGGTTCACTGTATGGGACCAGTACATCAATGCATCTTATGTTGAAAGTTAAAACTATGACACTGAAATTGGTTTTGAGTAAATTTTTTTTCTTACTATCAAAAATTGATTTGGAATAGTGATCTTGACAACACTACATTGAACTGAATATGAGTGTATAAGGGGCACTTTAGTGCTCCCATAGGGATTTGTCCTCTGCATTTGACTCATCCATCAATGCCGTTAGGGCAACCTGTCAGGAGTAGTGGACGTTGGTGCGTCGCAGTGCCATCTCCAGATCTTGAGCTGGGCTTGGTCACAACTTAGCTTAACTGGAGGATTTTACCTATTGTATATAATCAAATAATGGGAAATATTAGCCTAACCTTCAAACTTAATCTTATTGTGAAATTTGTGAATTTAAAAAAGTAATTCAATAGATTGTTGACATTGTTAGTTTACCTTTACAATTTCAACCTTAATCGTGCACTTTCCATTTTAGTGTACATGTAACAAAGAATCTTTAATTCACCATTCAGTGGCTAACAGCTAGCTAACCAAGTCATGTGAAATGCATGAAATGATCTGATGCATTGTAAAACATTTTTCAACAAGCCATTACTACTCCTACTTCCAATGACCCTTCCTGCTTCAAACACCCTTACCTTTACCAATATGCAAAGTAGCTATCCCCATTATATGTCTGTCTAAATAACCTCCGGCCCAGAGGTATTGTGGGATATTTTAACGAGCGCTTCACTGTCTTCTCTGCATTTCCTTAAACTGCCAAGTAAGAGCCCCATTAATAATTCAGCTCATTAAAGTGTGTAATTAATCTGGGGCGGTGTAATGGAGAGAGACAGGGCGCAGGGAGGTGGCAGCTCTCCGGGGGGTGCTATAAGGAAACATTGGGCTCAGAGATGCAATGTAACCCCCCACTGATGATGGTGATGGTACCGAATCATTTATGTGGTACTTGAATGCACCTGGACGTTGTCAGGAATCGGCCAATCAGATGACAGAATGCATTGGACCAGGAAGTGTGTGGTTATAGGAGATATTCAAGGTCACAAGTCTGAAGAGAGACTTTATTAAGAAAAAAAATGTTCCATCTAGTTGTGTTGTGTTGAAGTATGCAAGTAGATGTGTTGGAATGCATTTTAAAGTGGATTTCAGAAAGTGCTGCCCTAGGCCATGGTTTGTTTGTTTTTTTGTTTTTTTCCAGTAGGGGGAGTCACGTGCCTTTGGTTACACTGACTAAAAGGCTTATTATTTAAATGGTTTCATAAGTTTAAGGTGTTTGATGTTTCCCTGGCTGATTTTTAATGTCTTAAAATGTGAAAAACAGAATTAATACATTTTAAACTATTTGCAGCAATCCAAACTTATTTCAATAAGTTTTCAAATTCCTAAAACATTCTTAGCATCCTTATTATGCACTGCGATGAGTTTTGCCATCACAAGAATGCTAAGAAGAACTAGCATGCTAACAGGAAAGTAGTGATACTTCCTGGTTCGCAGACGATAATTGTTTTAATCCTATAAGCTGCTTTTATCTTTACTGGGTCAAAATAATTTTACTTTATTACATGAAAAAAATCAGATACAATATTACTAATAATAACAGTAATATTACTGTGAATCTCCACTATAACCACTATAGCTCCTTTAAGTTACCCATTGATCTGAGATACCAATATTGTTGTGTTTTTATTAGCAAGTGACTTGGCTCTTGCAATGCTAGCTGCTTGTTTTGAATCAAGCTATTTTCCTTAGACGTTAGCTCACCTGGTCAGACATTGCATATTATCTAAGCAACGATGATTTGTTGGGTGTATTTTTGGGATGATCTTTCGGTCTCAAAACTGAAGAAGCCATTTTGAAGCCAGAAGCATTGGCCTAACAGAGCTGTAGTGTTCCTAATTAAACCCCAGGTAGCCTCCCTAAACAGTGCTTGGATTGAGCACGCTGCCACTCTCCAGCCCTCAGCCGCTCCAGATGTGGCTTAATTTACTGCGACTTGGCTAATCACGGTGATTAAGGATTAATTACTGTTAATCACTTTTACATAAACTGGTTGGCAGTGGGAGAGCAGAGCGTACTGTGAGCGTGTGCAGTTAGAGAGATGGAGAGAGGGCTAAAGAGGAAGACAGCGGAATCTGCTCCTCTCTGTGTGTCACCAGGTTTTTACTCAAGAGCTCAAAAGAGGTTAAGAGTTAGGTTAAGATGGGCTATACTATCAAATACAAAAATACTGCATGTTTTGCATTTGACTTATCCTTCAGTACTAATGGGTTAAATCTGACAGAAGTTGTGGGTGATCGCAGTGTAACACGTGGAGGGCTACGACTGTCAAAAATATAGAAAATCTGATACTAATTGATACTAAAACTAGTATCTAGATACTCATTTGAGCAGATATCAACTCTAAAAAAGTCACATTTACAGAATGGAAATGAACCTTTCCTGAATAGCTTTAGAATGATCTTATCTGTATCTGAACAAGTAGACCGCATAGTTCACGCCCATGGACCACTATGGAACCGAATGACTGAGGGATTACACAGATATAAGACTGCATGGTCATATAAAAGAAAGTAGTATATTTTAATGTTGAAAATCACATTCTATTAAGTGTATTTTTTAATTATCTTTGTCGTATCGAAAACAGTATTGAGTATTGAGTACCATATTTAAAATATATTCCTTAGTATCGAAATTGAGTTTGAAATTTTAGTATTGTAACAACACTATAGAGGGCAAAGAGTACCTATCTGAAGGAGTGGGTTAGATGTTTAGCACGCATGGGAAACTGGAGTACCTAGAAAAAACCCATCTAGATAAAGAGAGAACATGTAAAGTCCACACTAAATAGATACACAGTCCAAGAATCAAATTTAAGCTCTTTCTACCAGTAGGACTACTACTATTACTCCTACTGCTGTTGCTGCTACTACTACAACTATGTCGTCAAATGCTTGTGATATTTGATTTTATGTATTTACATTGTTATATTTAAGTTGCTTGTAGTTGGTAGCATCTTGATTTCACATTAACCACTTAACCATCGAGAGACTCCATACAGTAATTCTCAAAATTTTTATTTTATTGTCACAATAAATTATAATAAATCATATGACTTCTACAACATTACACCACACCACCATAAACCAAAATGTTGTGATACAAAGTGCATGTCCTTTGTCCTGTCCTGATATCCTCCCTTGCTAACATGCGCTAACAGGAGCTAACACAATCAATATTCACCCCAGCCACATCAGCAGTATAGGACCAGAGCCGGGCCGAATGCTCGGCTGTGATAAGGCCTTACCGCTGGGACTTCCATTAACTCGCACTGACAAAGGAATCACAGGGACATCAGGGGTCCTAGCCCGGGCTGACAACCCCCCCTCACAGACACATACCCTCCTCCCCCCAACCCCTCCATCCCCTTTGCCCTGGCCCACGATAGAACTGATGGTAGCAGTGTGGTCACCTTCTCTGGCTAGCTTGGCCTGGTTTTGGGGCTTTCTCTGACATGCTCGCCTGCTCTCCTGAAGGAATGGTTTTAATAAGGTGCACGGGATGAAGGCGGGATAGTAGTAATGACAAACGCACATACTGCCCCGGGTCATGTAGAGGGGGGCAGATCTGGTACGGGACGCCCCCGGTACATGTGGGGCAGAGAAGTTAGTGGTGTGGAAGGGCTTGAACTGCTACCAGTCCTTTATGTGAGATGAGACGAGAGGGCATGGAGATCATAGACACTTACCCTAGTATTGAAGTGATGTTTGTCTATCCACGCATAGCTGAAATAAAAAAATAAACAGCATCAAAATTAAGTGTCAATTAGGTACAGTAAAAAAATTTAAAAGGTGATATATTGCTACAGAAAATCTCATTATAAATTATACACTTTATTAGTTAGAAATTTTGAACTTTTCAATAGTATTTACTTTTCTCTCATGCTTTAGGTCATTTCTTGTTTAGAACTACTTCATGGTCAAGGTTTGGCCCTTTTTAGACCAGGTTTAGCCATAGTCCACTCCTGGTTTGAACCCGGTTTAGTCCTGATATAGAGTACGGGGTTTAGTTCCAGTTTAGACTCAGTTTTAATGTGGTCTGTGTGTAAGTGTGAACACAGCCTTAGTGTAGACTTGGTTTATATCTGATGCTCCTTGATCTACTTGCTTCTTGGTGTTAACAGTCTGAGAACTACTGTCTATACAAGGTGCTGTCCTAAGGTGATGGGACCGCAGTTTGCTCTTATTGGACATTACTACATTGCGAGAGGTGACTACTTGGAGTTTGTCGGCATTAATGTTTTGGATTGTTCTAGTAACCCAAATAAATTTGTACATATTTTTTGATGATTCATGATTTCATGATTTGTAAAATGTTGGGTAAAGCAATGAAAATCTCCATAACCTGAATTGATTTTTCTTCCCTTTTGTAAAATTACTTTATCGGATTTTAATAGCATTTTATCCAATATCCTTTCCTTTTATCATCCCTTCTATCTTATTCTGTATTATATTAACCTTTGCTTGCCCTTTAATGACCTTTTCAGTTTATTCTCCATAAATTGCCATTGCTCTGATATTTTTTTTCAAGCTCCATTTCTTATGTGTATTAAGCTAACCCATTGCATCCACCATTTTGTACCGATTCCAATTGTTAGCTTGTATCTTTTATCCCAAATGCCATGCTCTTATTATGCACAAAGCTTTTTTGTGCCTAACCTACAATTTCCTTTCGTTGGTGGCATGTTGCGGGCTTAAGTAGACCTGGTTTGAACACTCACTCCCCCTCTCTTACTCTCTCTTTCCCGGTGTAGGTTGGTAGTCTTTCCATCCCACTACACTTGCGACTGTATAATGAATTATGGTCGTGTTGAATTAGCATGTAGCTGTCGCATCAACTCCAGTGCCTGCTTTGTGACAGGACCACCGCCACGGCACCCACGGGAGGGAGGGGAAGGGTAGAGATGGGGGTGGGAGGGGGCGACGGGGTGCAAGGGCTGTGATTTATTAACTGCTAAAGCCACAATGAAGTGCGCCCACTCGAGCACCAACGCAAACAAATAGGACCGGTGCTGTCAGCGCGCATTGGAGATGACGCACAACCGCAGACCGACTGCGAAGGGTTAATCATGCAAAAGGCAATGGGGGCCACTTTAAAGATACATGGATAATGCCATGACAGAGCTGTAGAGAGAGAGTTAGGGCTGGTAAACAATATAGGCTGTGAATGTGTTAAGTGTGGCTTAACTGACCGCATTGCAATAAAAACGGAATTGGTAATTTGCACTAGCATAGCATAAAAGCGTAACTGAATATTGGCAAATAGGCTATGTCTGCAGTGACTGGGTAGAAAATAACCTGCTCAGTAAGGAGCATAGGAGTTATGGAATGTTTACTTAAAATCATATCTTAAAATTATAAATTGTTCGTTTTTATATATATATGTGTGTGTGTGTGTGTGTGTGTGTGTGTGCATTGTTGCAATCACAATAAGACTGTTCTATGACCGAAGTGATAAAATGTGGCAGTAAAAGGTATCACACAAAACATTAATTTAAATACATACAATACAGTGAATCATTCAGGAGAGTTGCTTTTATCTGAGGTTTGTACAGCGCTACCAAACCTTATCTCTTAAATCTTAAAATGAGGTTTGTCTCACACCAACATTGAGGTTATAATGGTAGGATTTTAAAGTTCCTGTATTACTCAAAATTGACTCTTGTGGGGTTTAATCCATGTTAATATGTTGTTACCTCCTCAAAAACAGACCCGGAGTTGTGTTTTGTTTCATTCACACATGTTTATTTAACCCTTTATTATTAGTCTGTCTGCATCTCCAAAGCTCAAAATGCTCTGTTCCACCTGTATTCACAAATACAAATACTTCCTGTGTTACCATATGACATCACAAGGTGGAACAGAGTGTTTTCTGTTTGAGAGAAGAAAAATATGCGGGGTGTGTGTGTTAAACATTTGTGAATGAAACAAAATGAAACTCCGGGAATATTTTTGATGAAGAAACAACATTATGGGCCCATTAAACTTGCAGTAAACAGTACTTCTCAGGATAATATGGGTCAGTTCACCAGGAAGCTTGAGGGGCTAACAAAAAAGGGAGGGCCACAGTTTGGATACCCCTGTACATAAGAGTGTACAATTACAAAAACTGTCCACATTTTTACTTTTTATTTATGTGCACATATATGCACATGTTGGATTAATTCTCATTCATACTGACGATTGACAATTCATTTCAATTTGCCTAGATAATGAACAATATTGTCTTAAAATCAGAAAATCAAAATGGACACTACAAATTAGAAAATCAACTTTGAGAAATCATTTACCGCTATTTTGCATAGTGTGTTTTGCCTGCACAACGTTTAATAAATAGATGATCCTTGACAAAGTAACAGAAATTTGATCCTAATTTGATTTTTTTCATGCCATAAAATACTCATGACACTTTGATAGATATAAGCATCATTTCATCATAACACCATCATTTACATAAAAAATATTTTCCATGTTGGTGAATTGATTAAATTTCACCTTTTAGAACCATACTCCTCGATCCATATCCATATTCTAACTGAAGATTTGTGCACTGGAGGGGAACGCTAACGGCTAACGCTGATATGGGTGTAATTTTAAAAAATGATGATCCTGATAAATGAGCTGGAACAGATGGAGCCGTATTAGAAATCACATAATACATTCAACACCAGCCATTAGCACAGCCATCATTTGTCATTGATTGGGTCGTTATATGGCTGAAGACTTAATGCTACTGTTTGGATTATACTATGTGGTATATAGGGGATGCAAGATATTTTTGTCAAGCTACTTTCGTCATTGCAATATGTTTATGTTGTTCTTAGTTAGTTTACGGGTTTCAGAATGATGAAATATTGCATTAAATCTTGCATATACTGGACGTTTAGTTACAGACAGTTCGATTTTTGGCATAAATGTGGTTGTTACCAGTAATCAAAACCACGGAGCACATTTAGAACTCCTTTTGACTCAAATGCTAGGCCTGTCACGATAACAAATTTTGAAGTGCCATATATTGCTTAAGTAAATATAGACGATATACGATAATATTGAAACAAATTTATGCCACTGACACAATAACCCAAGAGCAGATTTAAACCACAAAAACTATTCTAAATGTACAATATCGTTAAAAAATCACTAGCTGCAATAAATAAACAGTTTGCATTTGTAATGAGTCATAGAAGTTATAAATTTAAACTTTTATTCCTTAAATCCTATTGTATAGCCAAAAAAATAACCAAAGACTTCCCTGTAGTGCTAAGAAAAATTATACACAATAAATATTGACCCCAAAAATATTGTTCCACCTATCAGGTACTGAATGATAAGTGGATATAGTAATTATCATGACAGGCTTATCAAATACCTGACTAAATAGCTCGACAAGGCAATGCTTAAACAATATAAAATCAAGTAACTGCTAATAGTGACAGCGGTACTTGGAAGCCATCATGTGCATAGCTTCATTCCTTGAGACAGTCCTGATATGTAAATGTTTATAAAGGGGTTTATGGAGGAAATGTACAGTATGTATTATGTTTATATACGTTCTTAATTACCACTTGAGAGAACAAAATCATACTGTTTAAGCTTTTGAGTTCGCTATAGACAGGTCACCCCAGCAGCTTTAAAGGATGGTACAAATGCAGAGGATAAATAGATAGTCTAGTAATATTTGAACATAATCATAATCACTTAGAGTCAAACATACTCACCTTGCCTCTATATTATGTAAGTGGTGTTGAGTGTGTGGTATTAGTCGGAAAGACCATATGTCTCTTCCGTCACTCTTCCACTCTTCCGTCAGTCAACCCCAGGGCAGCTCTGACTACACAAGTAACCATAAAGAAGATTCATATAGCTAACACAGGCATCAGATCAGTTTCACATGTAAACATTGAATCGTATCCTTCCCTCTTCCCTAATAGCCATGCTTGTTTTGACCTGTATCACTTTTGCCCTGGCTCCCGTTCCCGTACACAACCTCCTGGATCACATTTCAGCTTGTGGGACCAGTACAAGCCTCCTAGGTGCTCACTCGCCCCTGCCCTGGTCCCTGTCTGAGCAACGGGTGACAGAAAACACCATTCATTAAACATCAAACCACTTCTCCTCTATCGGCAGCGGACATGACAGCCTGCCAACTCGGCTTCCCAAACTACAAGGGGATTACATATGGAAATGCTTTTTGACAGGCCGACATTTGCGAGGGATAATCTAACAGGAGGAGAGATCTGGACCGCAAAGCATGCTGGGATAACTTGGGTATTGTTATATGAGGGTGTTAAGGAAGCTCGTTTGGAAATGCAAGCAGTGTCCCGGAAGAAATAGTAATCCTTTGGTGACAAGCTTTTGATCTAATCCCAAATATTGTACTTGGAAAGTGGAAGATTTTCTTTTAATTAGATCCAATGTTTATTCAGTCCTGTCATGCACACTGCTGCTTCAGTTGTGCCAGTTTTTTAAAGGAATTGGTGAGTCAAATTTGGAATAATTATGATTCAAATGTATAAATCGAAGACTACAACTATCAAAATATGGATCAAAATTCATATTTGATTTGATTATTGTTTCAAATGTCACAAATTCTAAAAAAAAATAAATAAATAAACCAAATTTTCTTCCCTTCTTTTGTGTCTCTGTAAAAAGTATTTAATTGGCAGTCTTAGAGCACTGGAAGTATGATAAATAATGCCTGGATAATTATTATTAAAATCAAGGATTTGATATTTTTTTAAATCAGAACAGATATCGCATCCCTAATTGAAACACTTTTGGGATTTTAAGATCTGCATGGTATATGGTTTAAGTCCTCCACAAAACAAATGGTTCAGTTGTGTTTAGTTTTTTGGGGGTTTTTTTTATATAAGCATTTCTTGAAGAGGCTTTACCTATTTTTTTATACAGCAAAATCTGTTTTGCCAGGAAATAATGAAAGTTGCTCTTAGGATCAAAATGAGGCCACTGTGCGTTTTCTATATCTAATTATAAAGTGTTTTTATTGACTGTGAACCAGGAAGTAAGGCTGGTGTGCTGTTAGCATGCTATTTGTTGTTAACAATGGCGAGACAACCGAACTCCACTTTGCTCCCAGAGAAGTTGCGAAATATAAACTCATTGTTGTGAAAGTGATGACTGAATTTGGACCGCTGGACTAATTCATTTTTTCACATTTTTAAGACAGTAAAAAATGGTTACAGCCCCCTTTATCTCAACAAGTTACTATGACTATAAAACTCCTCTGCTTTTGTCTCAGTTGATTTTTTATAAAACTTGTGTCATGATTAATATACAGAGAACAGTATTACACATATGCTACAAGAAACAATCTCTAAAAGGGAGTATGGGAGATACAGACAAACTGCACTCTCAAATATGAACGTAAATCATTTCTTAGCATCACGCAGCCTTATACTCAAACTGCCTCCCCCTCTGCTGGGCTCAAATCTCATAAATATTCCTGCAAGACAGTTCAGCGTGCACCCTCCCAAACGCTTTTATTAAATATCGATTTGATTTGCAAAAGGCCAAATGTTTGCGAGGTTAAATAAATGTCATCTTCTCATTTCAGTCCAGTTTGTGACGTGGCATTTACTGTCCGTGCAGAACAGAGATGTCCACTCAAATCAACCATTTGAACTTAGGGAAAATAAGGATTTGCTTTGAGAGAACTTTACAACATGGTAATAAAAAGTTACTGGGGTGGGTAATATGATGCTATAAAATCAAATTGTAATCTATTTTTTTTTTTTTTTTTTTAAGACATATGCTTTTTTGAGTATTTACAATTAAACTAGTAACCAGTAAACCATAATATTGATCTAATACAACTTAATAATATTAAAGGTTCAAACTTCTTGCCTGGCAAATCCAGAATGATATCTCTCTGTATTTTTTATACAAATTGATGTCTGGTCCCCACATCCTCCGTTACATCTCAGACCCGGTCAATCGTGATTGTGCAATCAGTGCATTTGTTTTTTTCAGTGGCACATGTGAAACGAAGGAGCTCATTGGTCACCTATGATTTACAAATAAAATCAAATTTATCTCACTTCAGATTAACAGAGTTTAGTGCTTTGCTCATTGATTCTGCAGAAATTCACAATGTTTTTCATCCTGCGATGATATTTTTTCCTTTAATTTTTCCATTTGAAAAGGAGAGATTCACTGGTGACCAGACTCACATCTTCGTAAAGTATTGAAGAAGTGTGTATTCTGGATCCCAGGTAACAAAACTTCAGAACTGAGAGGCCCTCATACATTTATACAGTTATCCATGACAAGCCATTTACGAGCCAGTATTCTGAATTTTTTGAATAATTTAAGTGCGGGACAGTGGGCAGGGATAAGGGGTCGGTGAAAATGTTTAACTTTAAGAGCACACAAGCCTCAAAAGCAGGGCAATGGAGATCAAACATGAATCAAGCTACAAGTCTGAGTAATGAGGAGAGAAGCACAATAAATGATTAAATGCTCATTAAAGTACACTATTCATCCGCTTTAAAGCAGGTCTGCACTCAACCACACGATGTGTTCTCGATGTTTTGTTTTTTTGTTTGTTTGTTTTGTCATATGGTCAGTCACCATGTAGATCATGAAGACTGACCAGTATTCATTCCTTGAAATTCTGATCGGCACCTGAGCAAGACACTCTACCCACACTGCCTATACTCGAAGGGCATCCATATAAAAACCTCAGTGTATGACCCTTAATATGTACTATAGTATTTGTAGACAACATATTCCCCCCTCTCCCCTTTATGTAACATCACTTTACAGTGTTCTTCCCTCTTAGAGCTGAATATAAGCTGTAGTGATGGAGCCTGATGCTGCTTGTGAGAATTGCTTGTCAACAGCAGTCGGGAGGAATAAGGCATTGTCTGACAACAAGCCATCTCCAAACCGCCTCCGTGTGGGAAAACGGAGGAGCCATTAGGGACATACAGAAAATGTGCACTCCACTATCTCCCTCTTTCTCTCTCTCCCTATTTCTCCCCTCTTTCTCTCTCTCTCTCTGTCTCTCTCTCTCTTATTTTCTCTCTTTCTCCCTGCCTCTTTATCCTTCTTTCTTTTTCTCTCTATCTTTCTCTGTCCCTCATTCTCTCTTTCTCTCCCATCTCGCTCCCTCTGTCTCTCCTCTCTCTATCTTACTCTCCCTCTCCCATTCTCTCCTATTCTCTCCCTCTTTTAATCCTTTCTCTCTATCTCCCTCTTTCTTTCTCTCCCTCCCTATTTTTCTCTCTCTCATTCACTCTCATTCTCTCCCTCTCTTTCTCTCCCTCTCTCATTTTCTCTCTTCCCTAACTCAATCTCTCTTTCTCTCTTTGGGGGGTGCTGGCCCCATCACAGATAATAGTCCATCCCTGGGAGTATTTTGTGAGCAGAGGTGAAAGCAAACGCCATCACAACATTCTATAACACTGTAGTGTTTAGAATTGAGATGGGGGTATGGGTAAAATGTTGTTAATATATAGATGATGTGGTGTGGTTGGATAAATACAGGATAATGTATCTTGATATAAATATAATACATACATATATAATCAGATTTTTCCCCTTTGGTCACATGGTAAATACTTACATTTTTATATGGTGCTTTTCCACCTTCAAAGCACTCAAAACACTTTACATCAAGGAACCACTCACCCACTCACACACACATTCATACACCAGTGTACACAGACACTGGGGGCGAGGTGGGTTAAGTGTCTTGCCCAAGGACACAACAACAGCATTCATCTGTGGGAGCTAGAATCGCACCGCCAACCTTCAGATCAGTGGACAAACACACGGAGCTACTGTCGCCCCTAGATATTTAGATATTTCTTTTGACAATTCCATATATGTTGGATATAATATAACGTCACATTATAGAATTGGAATTTTGAAATCGCCAAAAATCTTCAACACTTTATTTACCTATCATGAGTTAGGGTTCGTCGGGTTAATGGCCTAAAAAAATTGTTCTATTGCTGAAAAGTTCTGATTTGATAAGATTAAAATTGCAATTTCATAACATTTATTTATATTGACTCTAGTACACGTAAATTCTAACTATTACAGGTCTTTTGTACTCATGGTTTAGTTTTTGATCAAAAGTGGCACAGTGGGTGCCCACCAACTACAGGGTCTCAAGTTCAAAACATCACCGCATAATGTTGTTATGTGCTTGGGCAAAACACTTCATAAATTACCTACTTCAGTCACAGTATTTGCCTTATTCCATAAATACTACTAAACTGTGCTTTGTTTGTGGTGGCACTTAAGCGGATATCCCATTCATTTCAATGGAGAATTTGGGAACGTTTTTACGGCTAAAATCTGATATAAAGTACGTTGACTTGTGTAAAATGTTCCATGTTCATGTGCACCAACAAATCAACAATGCACAGATTCTCTGGGAGGCTTTAAAACAGCTCCATCCAAATAATGCAACCTGTCTAAAGCAACTTCCGGAAAGAGGTGAATAGCTGGTCGGAACAGGACAATGACCAAAAAGTAATTTGTTGTAATTACAAATTTTTAACAAACCCATCCATGTGACAATACTTCAAGTCCACCGCCTGTCCCCCCTCTTCCTCTGCCTGGGAGTAGCCTACATTGTGCAGTGGTCCGCGGGTGTCTCGGTGTCTGCAGCCAAACCAGCCCAGAGCTCCACAAACATTAGACCAATCAATTATCCCTCCATTATCCCCAAACGAGCTAGGGCCGCACTGAGTCGAGTAATTACGACCCACAGCAAAGAGCGTTTTACACAGCCACATTATGCCCTCCGCTTTCTCTATTAATTCCATTTGTTTACGATAATCCTTGCACACTTTAATTGTGTCCACAGCAAGAGGAAATGCACTCGATTTGGGTTTCAGCTGATTGCATAAGACATCAGGTTTGTTTTATTTTTTGGATTACTATAAATGCTGGATATTGGGACTGGAATTTAAATGGCGTTTCCAAGGTTTTGAAGGAAAGTTTTGAAGGGCAAATTCTGAATAAATGTTTTTAATTCATTACACTGCTTGGAATTTGAGCCTTAAAGAATAGTATTGCATTTGCGTCTGCTATATGACACCTGTGGATCATTATGTTATAATTTGCACATTTTAAATCATATTATTAATCTAAAACACCTTAATAAAAGAAACAAGTCCACTGACTTCTGCGTTTGAAAACTGCAGCGCCCAATGGGAGCAGACGTCGTCCTCAGTGTCATCATAACAGTCAGCACTGCCAATGGACAGCTGCAGATGACTCTAGCGAGTATCCTTTTTTTTTTTTCATTTGTACCAAAATGACTTTTTGGTGCTGCCGAATCCTATGTGCATCACAGATTAAGGGGGTTGGTTGGCAATATGGCTTCTTAAAAATAAGCGACTAAAGATTGCTCAAACAAAAAGATTTTTTTTTTTTTTTTACTTACCTTCACTAGGCTTCTTGAGTTATGCGTTGACATATCCACTGGTTAGTGCCCACATCCTAGTGTTAGGTATAATAAATGTGTATAGCTAAGAAAATATATACATTTTGAACTAGAAACAAGTGTTTTTTTTATAGTTTTAAATGCATTTTTATTCACTGTTGAACTGGAATTTGGAACAGCATTTCCAGCTACTTTGATATCATACTTGACTTGAAGTAGTAGGTTTATTTTTGTACCATTGCATAATTTTGCCAGTTAAACTTGCGTTCTTTCCATAATCATTTTCAGTAGACATATACTGAGTTAATGTAAAAGAGGTCTATCATCCACAAACCAGGAAGTGTGCTGTTAGCATGCTAATTGTTGTTAGCATTAATGTAATGGCCAAACTCTGCTCTGAAAATTTTGAAATGCCTCTTTAAACCCATCACTGAATAATGAAAGCATTAGGAAAGTGAGGAAAAGTTTGGACTGAAACCATTTAAAATGAACTAGTTTGTGTTTTTCACAATTTAAGATTGTAAAAACTAGGAACAGCACAGTTACATTATTGAATTGTGATATTTGTGAGTTGCTTTTATCACTATTTCATGATCAAATTACCCACCTGCCAGATTTACATGGCACTACATTTTACCCTCCTCTGTCTCTACAAGCTGCCTTCAGATCCATGCTAAGATCCAACAGCATGAGGCGGTATTACAGACAGCCACTCCTCAGCCTGCTCCCAGCACCCAGGACTCTTGCTGTGTTCGAAATGTGACAATGTGCCTACGATGAGCGATGACAATACACAACCAACATGGCGTCATACATTGTTCCTGCCCGGGTCCCTCCTGACAGGCGGCTTTCCAAGACATGGCTGGATCAGGGAAGGAGCTAGGAGTTAGGAGCAAGGAGAAAGGAGATCAGTGAGGGATGGTACACGTCAACAAGCATGGCCCGAGATCATGTTAGGAGTGTTAATTGTCATTTTATGCCAGGGTTTTGCATGTCTCCTACCTGTTTATTCGGAGTATGGAAGGCATGGCAGCAAGGTGCATAGTGAAAATACAGGTGTTGGCTGGTTGTTGATATGTGCATTGGGAGATGGGAGTGTGCAAGCAGAAGTTGTTTTCTGGAGTCACCAAGTCTGCTTTTGGTGATATAAACCAGATAAAAGTAATCTGGATGGATTGCAATAAGTAACTACATTTTTGATAACATTTGTCAACAATAACTCTTGATCCATTTGTGGGTATGTTCTTAAAATGGTTGAAAATAAAACATTGATTAGGAAGTTAACTCATATTAGTTATTGCCTATATTAACATGAGGGCATCAAAAGGATTTGTACAAAATGATATAAGGACTATGCATGCCTAAACATTTTGTACACTGAATCTTTACTGGTGTGTCAAGACTATGGATCAATATGGATTTTTTTTTTCTCTTTTTTTTTTTTTTTTTAGCCGATACCAATATCCAATGTTTAGCTTTTAAAATCCATAGCAAGGCCCACAAATTTAGTTGTTGAAGATCACAAGTTAACTTTTCCCTTTTGTAAAAATAATGTACCAGTTTATCTGGGATACAAAATCATTTGCTATATGTGTGCGTGGGGCAGCCCCAGAAAAATCTCAAAATTGAATATTGGTATCAAACATTGATACCGGGTGACACTGATATTGAAAAACCCAGATCAGTATTGGGCTATACCAGTACTGGAACCAATACTATATTGCCCATCCATAGTCAAAGGGTCACAAAAAAGTATTCCATATAGTTTTTTGTTTGCTTTTTTTATTCTTATTTTATTTTTTTAAGTCTGAGTGCTACAAACGGGGGCCTATTGAAGGGCCTGTTAGTGTCGTAAGGCAATGATCTTGCCTTGAAAATGATCTTGAGTGGGGCATGTTAGCCATTTTTTACACAAGAGCCACAGTGGGGAAAAATGACCCGATTAGAACATACAAACCAAAGGGAAGGAGATGGCGCAATAGTGCCACACATTGTCAGTGGGTGTAATATAACATGCGACACTGAGGTTTGCATTCTACTTCTTTCTTCTTTTTTGGCCTTATTTTTTTTTGGGGGGGGGGCTCAGGTCACTTGTTTTTTTAAATCTGGCAACCCTGCACCCAGCATGCCTCTGCTTTCCAACTCCAGCCCAAAAATGGTCACTTCTGACACTGCAGACTCAACAATTACCTCCACACACTATCTCCCTGGACTTTCTGCATATCACAGCAACCAACGTCATATTTCATAGCCGCTCCGCTTCACTTTATTTGACCCCGCGTCTCGCTTTTTTCCTTCCCGTCAAAATCCATTCCAAGCTGTGACCTTTTCTCCGTTTAGACTGATGCAGGATGGGTCACAGCCAAGTTAAATAAACACTTTAGCTGGAACTTGGCTGCCTTGAATCAAATCATTTTGTGGATACGGGGAGTTTTTACCTTAGCGTTTGACAGTCTAGACATTTTACGAGATCGGAAAGAAATGCGGCGATGGTAATTTTGTGCAAATGTACTCCCTTTCTTTGTACTGATAGTTCATATTTACAGACTGTTCCTCTTTAATGTGGGGGCATAAATTTTGACTTTTTTGGCGAGTAGCCCGTATGGATGTTTTTTGTTATATAAAGTAGTGTTATAAATTACAATTTATACAGCTGTTATTTTCTACAGATTTGCTGTTGCTGTTCCTGCCTCAGAGAAACATTTTTCAAATGTCTTTTCAAGGATGGCAGCTGTTGATTGGTCAACTTCTGGTTTACTATCTTTTTTGTATTTTGTATTTTTGTTCAACCTGTTTACTTTTTTATTTATTAGTAGGTTAATTTTACATTTGCGGCAAAACACCATATAGCTTTACTGGAAAAAATTGGCTCCTCCTACTATTGGTGCTCGGCTCAAATGAATGGTGAATTGTATGGTAATGGAGAGAATAATATTTTCATTAAAACAAACTGGATTTATATAAACATATTTGTAGAGTTAAAAAAGAAGGCTGATAGTGGTTATTTTTTTACAGAAGTAGAAGTTTTTGTTTTGTTAAAGAATGGAAATTTTGAAAAATGTCAATGTGTATTTCCGTTTGTGAGATACCATATATGTTATTTTTGTTTCATTTTTTATTTTGTATTTGTAATCTTCCTTGGTAAATGAGAAAGTGGGGGTGGGATACGGAATAAGTTTCAAGATATTGTCAAAATTCTGTGTGGAATAGGATACTGATTGTGTACTGTTGCAAAAAAAAACCAAAACATTTGCATTTTTCATTTTTTGTTCTTTTTTTTATACTTTTAAGGGAAGAAATAACCTAATACATGTTAAAATTATAAAGTGTACAGAAAGATTACAAGATGAAAATGTGTCTCTATGGGATAAGGCTGCAGAGGTTTGGGTTTTTGCAGCTCTTTCCTTGTGTATTTATGGGGTGGCTAGCGCTTACCTTGTCATACTGTGTGTTAGCATGTGGAGGGGTGAAGGAAGAGGTGGAGGGAGAGAGGGAGGGGGTCTCGTGTCTGTTGCAGTAACCAAATCGGACAGGTTGCGCGGGACATTTGGCTGCGTGGGGTGCAGGTCTGATGGGGTCACGACTCAGGGTTTAGCAGTGAAGAGGTGAGAGGAGGGAGAAGACATTTGAGAGTATGCTACATGTAGGTCTGTGTACAGTGAGTGTTTGTGAAGTGGTGAAAAGAGCAGATCAATATCCAAGAATCAGACAATTGTACATTTCCTGAGTGGTTTAAAAACATGTGCTTCCATTTACATATCTGTCGTCTGCTAGTTTCAATGGATAGAGTTTCTAAGATATCGTTTTGGCCAAG
>JACM01073322.1:0-12020 GCA_000787095.1 Periophthalmodon schlosseri | reverse complement strand
AAGTTACATAGTGCAGCTTTAAATAAACAGCAGCGTCACAAATGAGGTTGTGATACAGAGCACACGGCACAGCGAGCTTCCCAACCTTGCACAATTAGCTCAGATAGATTTTTACAGTGTCCACATGATAAATCCGCTCTGTTAGCTCCGGGTCTGCGCTCGTTCAAAAGGCTGGACCTGTTTCCTGTCCCTCACCAATGAATCATTTGCTTCATAAACAAGCATCAAACAAGACTTCCACTCATATTCATCAACTTTGAGATCATATGAGGGACATGTCACTGTAATTATCCTCTCCCCTCCTTTATACTAACAAGGTCCTCTTGAGTTTAAACAAGCCCATCCAGGAATTAGACAGTGACACCGAGTGAAACCAAAGCTAAATTCTCCCATAGCTAGAGCTTTGATGCATGATTCACAAACGTTTAGGCGTATTGTGGTGAATGGTGAGATTTGTGTTATAAGCGAATGGTCATAACTAAAACTCAAGTGTGACCTTTTGCCATTATAATTAAACGCATTATAGAAAAACTTTAAACTTAATTTTGATATCAAAGAAACTGCTCTGGAATAGTTTTAATTCCATAATGAAAATACCGTTGTTGTTTTTTTAATGTGTTGGTTTACAGTTTTAGTCACGTTCTAACAAAAATATTGTAAAACTACTGAGGAAAGGTCAAACTTCCCCCTTGTTGAGTTGTTTTGATAACCCCTTTTACTTAACAGAGTGTGGTTTAGATGAATAACTGCAGAATCAAGGACTCAACGACTCAAAGAATCAATGGGCTGGACTCTAAACTCGGCACCATTGTCGCATGTTGCTTTAGCTCCATCTAGTGGAGACAGGAGACATTACAATGAATATCCATGGGCTTTAGAAATGTACCACTAATGCCATTAACAATTCAAAACAAAATATATTCATCAAAATGTCAGTTATTCGTGGGTTCCAAACAAAAAATTCTTTCCTGATTTGAAGGACTTTATGAGAACCCATACAGGACCTTTTCCCATTCAAAATATATTGTTTAATTGCTATGATAAGGTGGACGGTTGCCATAAACCCATGAATATAGCCCTATACTAAGTCTGTAGGTTAAGAGATGAAATGTACTTTTTTTTTTATCATGTACTGGAACATATTAAAGGTCCCATATTACGCAAAATTGACTCTTGTGAGCTTTAAGCCATGTTATAATGTTGCTACCTCCTCAAAAACATATCTGGAGTTGTGTTTTGTTTCATTCACACATGTCTGAGTAGCCCGAGTTGTGGTTTGTTTCATTCACACATGTCTGAGTAGCCCTTTATTAGTCTGTCTACATTTCCAAAGGCTCTGTTCCACCTTGCGATGTCATGAAGTGTAGTAGTTTTCAAGTTAACAGCTACCTTTAGTTTCGTGTTTTCTGTTTGAGAGAAGAAATCAGCCTAAATCTGCAGGGTTTTTGTGTTAAACATGTGTGAATGAAACAAAACACAACTCCGAGTGTGTTTTGATGAGGAAACATTATAACATAGATCAGAAAATAGCGTAAAACGGGTCTTTTAAACCCACGACTTGCTTGAAAAGAGTTGGAACCAGCATGTAAATGAACACAAATCTATGTGGTCGTACAGATTTCTCGTTAACATGGTTGTCCAAACTGTGGAGTCCATGTTCTGTAGATAAATAAAGACCCACTCAAGAATGATGTTATTACCTCAGCCATTTATTGTTAAACATTAAAAAGAAAAGACTTCTTCCAAGGTAATATATAAAATAACCATTTAAAATCAAGTGCACTTCAACAATGTCCCAGTCCCCTCGCTCAGGGTGAAGTGGAGAACTCAAAAACACACATACGTCTTTGCAGTAAGGCTTTAGGTGGGCTTATGTGAGGACGCTTTGCAATTTACAATATTAATTTATACATAACACAAGGAAACTATGGCACCAACTTAAACAGGTTAGGAGGCAGTGGGCTTGTTGTGCTAAACTCCGCTTTAGCCTCTTGTTTGGGTAAAGAAACAGCACTGATCTCTGCCAAAAACTATTAGTAAATGACTTCTCTATTTACTTAAACACGTGTTAGCCTCGGGTCACTTCAGATCCAGATGAGTTTCCATGATGCAACATTTTAGTCATTCTCCATCAGGGTGTATTAGTTTTATGGCAATCACAGGAAGTCATTTGTTAGCCAATTTAAGTGTCGAGAGACAAATTTTACCTGACGTAACAAAGTAATTTACATCCAATTTTCTTTTTCTTTTTTTCTTTAGCGGTTACTTTTGGCAGACCCAGGTTTGACTGCTTTTACGAGTGACTCACCCTGCACATAAACAGTAAACAGGACTGAGCCAGATGCTATTTGACAGTTGGTGTTGTTATCACACCATCAATACCTGTTTCTTTCTGTGCAAAAATAACCATGATTACAGGTGGAAATGATCCAAGTAACAAGACAAAATTTAACAGAAAAACAATTTGAATAATTTACAATTCAAAGTTCAGTACATTCATATTATGAAACAATCCTGTATACAGTTTTACCCCAGAATATACGGTAAAATCAGCAATTCAATTGCTCAGTGTGGTTTACATACTCAGTATATACGTACATTACATTGTACATCAATGGCATTTCACATTTGACCATTTGCAAGAATACATAGCCTTTATACAACTCACATAGAAACACAGTACAAAACCAGGCAACACCCTTACACTCTGTGAGGCTTCACTTCTGATTGACAGTATTTTACACACCTTTAGAAACAAGCAGATTGAACTCAAATTGTGCAAATCAGATTTGAACAGCAGGTGGCAGTGTTAAGATACACGTAAATGTATGAATGTGTAGAAACAGACATCTTCAATATCTTTGCTTTGAGGGGTGCTCATTATAAACGCTTGTTTCAAAATTTGCCCAGAAATACAGATTAGAAACATGAGCCTGTGATGGCGGTCGTGACGTTAGTGTGGCGTTCACAACCCTTCATACTGTAGTGTGTCTAAGTACAGGCAGTTCAATGCTTTTAGGTGCCTACCCTCATTCTAAACCAATGCAAAGGAAACTACCAAAACTTCAAATTGTTGCTTTTTTCATTATAGTTGGAGGGCAGTATTGATGCTTGTACTGCACATACTTCCAAGTGCTTCTCTGGCTTGTAGCAAAATCACTGTTATTGTACAAGGCCAGTTACACCATCTGTACTTGAATCAGGACCAGATCATAATTGTGGTGTGGTTTGGGGTTTGTGATGAGGTGACATAATGCTTGACAATAGCCTGGAGCAGCAAGGCTTCCACAATGTATCAAAGCTGCAGAGTTTCAAACGCGATCAGATGCATGTTTTAAATGAATGAGATGGCAGTCCTACGACGACGTTTTAATAAAATCGCCCCATATGAGAAGCATTACAACGCCTGCCAATAATAACGGGCAGGACTCGTAATAGTAGTGTAATTATCTATTCATATTAGCAGTGTTGTAGTCTGAAAATACAAGTAGGAGACAGAAACGTTATTCAAAAACAACCTTAAATCAATACAAGATCATCATTGACTGGGGTGGGTAATATAGACAAACAACTGGACATTTTCTAGATTGCCCTGGTAACAAGGGTTAGAAAATTTGCTAAAACGGGATAGTAAATTTTTAACAAATACTGTAAAATTAACCACAAAAGTGCAAAAATATCACCTTGTTTCAAAGATTTTGCAGTTGTTTTTTTTTTTTTTTTTAAATAGTTACAATTGACAACAACATAAATCGTCCATGTCAATACAATTCCACAATTTAAAACCACCCGCCTTTTGGCTATGGGGACTACGGGAATAAACGCGTATCTATGAATGTCGGTTCAGTGTAGACTTGAAAAACAAGCTACTTTGCGTTTTGTCAGTATACGGTTATTTTAAATACCATTACCGTGAAACCGTATACTGTGTGACTATGACGAACCAAAAGTACCTGTGTGAAAAAAGGTCTAGTACTCGCTAAAAACATGACGCATGCCTCAGTGCCCAGATAAGCATTCAAACCCTCACAGTTATAAGCAGAGTTTGCATAATCGCAGTAGTATATATATTTATATATCTTACACATAAATGATGGTACTTTGCATGTACACTTGTAGTACTTGTACATGCAGAACTGAAGGTGCTGAGTACACTGTGATGTCATATAGGAGACAAAGGGACTACATACCTACACGTTAGAGACACATTGCGGATACATTCATATATGTCAACACTTATATGTATATACAGTATACATGTATATGCTAGTATGTATACAGATATAGCAAAGGTGGGCTGGGTTATGCCATGAAGCTTCGGCCCTACGCTTTCACCAGGGATGTCACGTCGTCAAATTGTAAGAAAAAACATGATTAAACGGTTATTCGCGATTATTCACTACAACAGTCAAGTCACAATTTACTTTCATTCCACCTACACTATTTTATTACTACACTAGAATCCGAAATCTGTATGTAGTTTAAACATTCACTACGTAACTTTTCTGAAAGAGGACGAAGATCCCGCCATCTGCTCGTTGCTTGAATGTTCCGCAACATGGCATTATCCACCTCTACGGAGACAAGCGGGAGACGCCACCGGGGCAACTCACAGATTGATGCGAAAGATACGTTTAATGCCAAACTGCGGAACATTCCAGATAAATAAGTAACATCTTCACTGAGACAAGCAGGTAGTGTTACTCCCAGCAAACATGTTAAACAGCGCATTTTCGACTTTTAGAGGATAAACTGAAGAGTTCTTACGGTTATTTTGTGACATAAATAGTCATTGATTAATCAATTTGTCTCGACATCCCTAGTGTTCGCTCAAAATTTGACGTTTTCAAATATGCATTCACGATTCCACATCTCACTACTACATGTACTACGGTTAAATACATCGCTATAAGAAGTGATACAGGTGTTAAATGAGGCCTATATGTGACTACTACTCTCTGTGATTACATTTAGATGGGGGAGTATTGACATATATTGCAATGCTTTGTAGAAAATCAAACTTGTGAACTCGTGTGCTTGGGGTTATAGGGCATGGCACACTAAAATGGTGGACACGAATGGCTGTGTCGGGCAGTGAATCCACTCTATGACAATGGGAGAAGAGCTTATAACGTTTATTACTAACACCAAACACATGTGTAGTAATAAGGGCATGTTTATCTTAGGGTTATTGGGACAAAAACAGACATTTAGCGAAAAACTTTAGGTATCTGATCAAAATGGCTGACACTTACCGCTTCAGTAATGTAGGAAAATTACACATATAGAAGGAAATTGTTTACGATTTGAAAGTAACGGGAAACACATGTACAGTGATAAGGGTATGTTTATCTTAGGGTTATTGGGACAAAAACATACATTTGGTGAATAACTTTAGGGATTTGATCAACATGGGAAAAGTTGGAACCCGCTTCAGAAATGTAGGAAAATGACATGTAGAATGAAACTGTTTACGATTTGAAAGTAACGCCAAACACATGTACAGTGATAATGGCATGTTTATCTTACGGTTATTGGGACAAAACATATATTTGGCGATAATGTTGGGGGTTTGACAAAAAGGAGAGATTTCATAGCAAGTTCAAACCCGCTTCTGTGATGTAGGAAAATTACATAGAAGAATAAACACGTTTACTATTTGAAAGTCATTCTACATACAGTGGTTGACTGTATATTTTGAGGCTATAGTTAGTTACAATAAAAGTTTAAACATGGCCGACACATAACTGACTGGCAGTTTAGTCCCAAACCTAAATTGATTGAGGATTTGACAGGGCATCCGGCATAATTCATGATTCCAGATTACACCAATGCTTTTGACAATATTTTTGGACAATTTTGTAGTGAATATATATCATTGCCAGTGCCGACCATTATATTGTAGGATTATTTGACAGCTAAAATAGATCCATATTTGCCTAACACTGGCTTTACTGATCTTTTGTAGAAGGTGTTTGATCACATAACCACTGCAGAACAACGCCCAGTTTTGATGTTCTTTATGGACTTCCATCAGGCACAGTTCTACCAAATGGACAGCAGAGGTCACTGTTCAGTTTCACTAAGTCAGCTACTTAAGTCATTTTTGAGGCAGGTATTTTCACCAATTTACCGTCACTACTACATAGGCAGAGTCCCATTTGTGTTTCCTCGCCTCCTTGTCTCCTTTACTCGTCTGTTGTCTCTGCTATTGACAAGTGAAAAACTACTCAAATCGAATAATTTAATCACAACTTACTTTTACTTTGTCAGGAATCACAATAGTTTTTCCTTAATGAAGAAATCACGGAGTCAAGGAGTCAAAGAGTCAAGGAGACAAGTAAACAGAATTGGGACAGGCAAGTGCTGATTAACGAAGATATAAAACATTTACAGTTTGTTGTGCATTGAATACTAGTGCCTCCTAGGGCTCGGAGGACATATTACAAGAATAAGGGTCTCAAAACCTAAATGGAATGTATCTATGTTCAACTATCAAACATTATGAGACTTCAAATATGAACTGCTGGCAACATGTCAGCGACTTTCCGGCAGTGGACACTATGGAATGATTGTGCTCTAATATTCTACTTCAAAAACAAAAAAAAAAACAAAACAAAAATGATTATCAACATTTGTGGTAATTGATTGGTGAAAACATGACACATGATTTAGAAAAGTAGAAAGAGAGAAAGAGAGATAGAGAGATACCCATTTAAACAGCAGCGTGGTTATGTGGGAGGAGTGTATCACGTGAACGGCTTTAAAATACCCCCGGTGAGTCAGTGCTGGTTTTGAGGTGGGGCCAGTCTCAAGGCATGATGGGAGGTTTCACTACAGCGTCTCCGGATGGCTCGTCATTTGGTCTTGATTTTGGGCGCCTCTCCGTTCAGCCGGCCCTCCTTCACCAGTCTCTCGTTGAGCTGGCAGAGTTGGCGCAGGAAGCCGTCGTTGGGGCCGATCTCCCTCTTGTGGCGGACCGTGGCTACTGCCTGCCGGGCGTCCAGTTTGTGGCGAAGCATCAGGTACGCGATCACCATGGTCGGGGAGCGGCTGTAGCCTTCTCTGCAGTGAACGTACACCTTTCCTACAGAGAGCACAGAGCAGGTCTGACAAGTCGATACTAAAGACACTCATTTGAGCAGGTATCGATACTATTCACATTCACCGGACAGAAATAAACCTTTCCTGAATAGCTTTAGAATGATCTTGAGCTGTATCAGAACAAGTATAAGACACATAGACTAGTATCCGCCCATGGACCAATAAGGAACCTACGGGACGACTGAGCGATTACACAGATATAAGGCCACATGGGAATAGAAAAGAAAGTACAACCATTTAATGTTGAAAATCATATTCTACCGACTAAATAAAGAGCGTTTTTAATTATCTTTGTGGTATCAGAATCTGTATCGAGTATCGAGTCTATTCCTTAGTATCGAAACTGACTTTGAGCACTAGCTTGAAATAAAGTCAAGTTCTATCTAAAATAATTAAAGGGGCTGTACCTGATTTTCGTGTAATAAAGTAACATTTGTCTTGCCCCAGTACCGATATATACCGTATTTTCTGGAGTATAAGTCGCACCAGCCAAAAAAATGCATAATAATGAAGAAAAAAAACATATTTCACATATAAATCGCATCTGAGTAAAAGTCGCACCCCCGGCCAAACTATGAAAAAAAGTGCGACTTATAGACCGGAAAATACGGTAATAAAAACAGCTCTTACGGCCCAAATGAGACCACTGTCGTCTGCATCTAATTACAAAGCATTTTTATCCTCCATGAACGAAGAAGTGCACTGTTAGCATGCTACTTGTTGTTAGATTACCCCATTACCCTGTTGGCAAAATACGCTCAGGTCTCTGAAAGTTGCGAAACGTGCTTATAAACTCATCGCGGTGAATAATTAAGATGATAGGAATGTGTTAGGAAAATGAGGAATAGGTTTGGATTTCTGCAAACTGTTTAAAATGAACTAAATAGTCAAAATCAGGTCAAAATGGCGACTGTTACATAGATTCGATATATTAAGCAGTATGTGAGTAGTAAATACTGGTATCAGGTATCAGGTCCGGATACTGGTTAAAGGTTAGGCAGGTCAATCAATTTGTGTATTAAAAACTGCACTATGTAACTTTTCCATTGGAGAATCCATGTCTTGCTTTTCTCCAGGCAGATGTTACTGCACTGCCTTGAATGTTCCACGGTCTGGCATTAAACATATCTATCTTGCATTTATTCAATTACAGGAGCTCAAAAATGCCTTGTTATTGTGAGCGGGGTCACCTCTCCACAGATCTGACCTGCAACTTGATCTGGTGACATCATCTGCTTTTCTCCAAGGAAATAAATATGTTTAATGCCACACAGTGGAACATTCCTGACAAACCAATAACATCTCAACACAATCTGGCAGCCACCACCAGAGCATAGCGTTGGTCTATCAAAACTGAGGAAGAATAGGACTTTTTTCTTTATTTCTTTTAGTATTCTGTTCAATTATATTAGAGTGATGTCCTCTACTTCCTGTGGCATTTCCCTTATAGGCCACGGCTTGATAAACTACCACATACTACACATAAAGAACAGAACAATGTATAAAAGAGGCTACAATTTAAACAATGGAAAGCTCACATACGCCGGGTTTGATTTTGTCAACGCAGCATCTTGTGTCTGCCAGCAGGGGGAGGAAATGCAAATGTTAGGCCCTGACCTCTGCTGCAGATGGTAGAAAGTCAATCATCTTCTGTATCCACAGCACACTGTGTCCTCCAAAGAGATATGAGCTACTGTAATCTCCAACACACACTGTTAGTGAACGCCAACAGGGCTGCGGACATCTTGTTAAAATCTTTGCAATAACTGTAATGTAACTTGTGTATTTTTTGGTGTCATTAAAAAAAAAACAACTATAGATTTGAATGTGGTAATGAGTAATCTATAAGAATTTCATTGCATTATGTACAATGACAATGAGATCCATCTATTTATTAACCTGAGACAGAAAAATAAAGATTACAATGAATAATGCAATAACCACTAGTGGTAGGTTCAGATCATATAAGAGGACCACAAAACCAGACAGTTTAAATACTTTAAAGAAACATCATGCAACTTTGTGGAGGTGGCACGTTATCTGCATGGAAACATAAAATTAAAACCGTACTTCAGAACTACTTCTCCATCAAGATAGAGAGGAATAAGTTTTATGCCACAGTCTGGAATATTATAGCCAAGAGAACAACATTTCCATGGAGACAAGCAGGTAGAGGCCCTCCTCCAGATCAGGTTTGTGGAGCTGCAGGTCCGCTCACAGTTTTATACGTTTTTTAATGCAATAAAAACATCCAAAACAGAAAAAAACACATTTATATTTACATTCATATTCACATCTATTTTTGGCTAAAACGTTACGCAGTGGGGCTTTAGATCACACAGCTTGTTCTTGGTATGTTTTATGTTCACCTGTATTAGATGTTGACTGTAGCCTTATTGGGGTGCGGGTACGGCATTAGGTAATAGCATTCACAACAGTTTTGCAATATACTGGCCAGCCATAACAACAACTGCGTGTTTGTTTGGAGCTCGCCCTCGTGTTGTCAATATGAGCGATCGCTTTGACGCCCCCAGAGACGCGGAGTCGGGATCATGTGAGGATCGGGGACCTGTCCAGATCTGCTCCATCGGCACAAACGCCGCAACTCGACTCCCCCCTCTGTGACCCCCCCCATCCATTTGCTCCTCTCTGCATCCATCTCTGCCCTGAGTTTCTATAGCACTGAACAGCCAGCTCTCTGTCAATGAATGACCTCTCCCACATCTAATCAGGCCTCCTCCACTGATCAATGCTCCTCTGCTGTAGCGTCTTGTTAAAGAGACAGGTTTTTGGGCTTAAAGTGTCACTCAGCTGTCCGTGGGTTTCAGAATGATGAGAAATTAGGACGGTTGCCATAGCGATTCGTAATTTAAAACAACATATTATATCTTTTGAATGGGAAAAAGTCCTCAAAATGTTGCATATATCAGAAAGCTGGAGCCCATTAATAACTCACACGTGTGGATTGAAAGGAAGGAAAGGGGATTTCTTCATACATTGGTATCAGTTCAAAATTGAAAAAATCCCCAACATATTATAGTGGTGATAATAGGACTTTATGCTGTGCTCATGTGTCACTCCCAGTTTGTCCTCAGCGAGTCAAATTATATTATACACCAGTTTTTAGAACAATTTGTGGGATTTGCTATAGATTTGAGAATAATAACTAACTCATATTCTGTTTTTGCATGTCTAAATCAAAGGCAACACTCCTAACAAACCTTTGAAATACTGTGAGGTTCTTTTAAATTTCAGAAACAGTGAAGATAAAATTATTGAGTTACAGATTTGTTTTACATGAAAAACTTAGGGCTGGGCAAAAAATCGATTAAATTGATTCATCGAATTTGAAGTTCAAATCAAAAATTAAAAAATTCAAAATAGTTTTGTAGAACATTGATTTTTATTTTTCCCACTTCATTGTATTGGAAATTTAATTGAAAATGCAAGAAGAGCTACATGTTTAATGCAATAGTTTGTTTTATTTCAGTCAGAAAAGATTTCCCCCAATGGCCAATGGGTTAAATATGCTCACTTTTGAATATAATCTTTTAGTTTTAACAATTTTCTGTAGTTTGCAAAACATTTTTACTGTAGGAAAAAAAAAAAAATATTGAAAATTGAATTTTTGGAGAAAAAAATTGACAATTTTTAGGCAAAATCACCCAGCCCTAGATAAACTAACTACAAATGTGGAATATTCTGTGAAACCAAACCTATGTTTTTTTGTTTTAATTATATGTTCGAAGGTTTAACCATAGGACAAAATAATTTGACTTGATAATAAAAACATTCTTTACTGCTCGTCTTCCTCTTTGGTCCTCACTAAAGACTTTGGTGCGAGGAACATTTGCCAAACCTAACGGAGAATTAACAGCCGCCTCTGTCAGAGCTGATGGTAAATCTATAGAGGAAAACATGGTCTAGTCTCTAATTAAACGCAGCTCATGAGAGAAGATGTTTTCACCATAGTCACGAGGTAAATGGACTGGATTCATATGGTGTTATGTGTCGTGTGAGTGTTGGGTGAATGTTTTGTTGTCTATTGAATTGTTGAAGTGTTGCATTTGTGACTGTGCTGTTATTTTATTACGTGAACTATATGTGCAGGTTTGAAATAAATATTCTAACTCTAACTCCATCTCATATATTGTAATTTATTTATTTTTTTATAGAGCTGTATTTCTATATTTGTCAGGGCTGTTTTCGTTTCTGACAGTTTGTTGAATCTTCACATTTGAGATTTTAATGATAAAATTAAAGGTGGACTATGTAACTTTTCTGAAAGAGGGTCCACCACCTGCTTGCGTCTAGGTAGGAGATGATACTGCTTTATATGGAATGTTCCACAGTATGGCTTTAAACTTATCTATCTATGCCCACAACCTCTATCTGAAAAGTTACATAGTGCAGCTTTAATGAAAAACAAATTAGCTGACCATTAAAACTGTACTAAATGATATGTTTTTAATGTCCCAAATTTAAGAATCACTGCTCAATGGTATCGTTTTTCATGTCAAACAAAAGAGCAAATATATTCATAAATTAGTAACAATTATTTCACTACATAAAATAGTTTGGGTAACTTTGTCCATTTTCCATTTGCAATCAGAAGAAAAATAATGAAAAAAGCCTAATAATAAGCCTAATGCCAGGGTCACGGTCTACATTAGTCCTGGTTTAGTCCTGATGTGGGTTCGGTTTGGTCCTGTTCTGGTCCTGGTTTGGTCCCGGTCTAGTCCAGGTTTAGTTCTTAGTTCCTACAGGTCTGTATGCAAGACCTGTTGTCATCCAGGACAAAGTGCTGGTGTTATATGGAACAGGACTCAGGAGGGAGTCAGATTTAGACAGGAGACTCATTCAGGCTAATGCTCCATCTTCACCTCAGAGACAGTGACTGAGACACCGACTGAGAC
>KN475599.1:0-22329 GCA_000787095.1 Periophthalmodon schlosseri | reverse complement strand
AGGCGCAGAAGAACATCAAGGAGAAGCCTGCCGCCGTGAAGAGGAAGGCTTCTGCTGAGGAGGCCGAGCCAGAGCCCAAGAAGACAGTGAGTGGCCCAAACAGGGCTGTGCTGTCAATTTGTCCTGTTTATTTAGATCTTCATTAGCATCTGCTTTGCACTGCATCAGCTCATGTTCCTGCGGTCATTTTAAATTTCAACAATTACAATTCAGCTCTTGAGGTCAAAATAAGTCTGCTATGTACTGTCTGCATCTAATTAGAAGGCTTTTTATTGTCTGATTATCAGGGAGTGCACATTAGCATGCTAGTTGTTGTTAGCTTTACCATGACTGCAAAACTCCCCTCTGGTAGGGCTGGGTATCAAGAGTTTGCCAATATGATACATACCTTGATACGTAGGCCACAATATGATTTGTATCTCCATACAGTGCACTTTTGGTTCAAAACAATTGGATATGATGTTTTTCAAATAGTTTCGATACAGTTTGGCCCCTTATTTTATGCTCAACTCCCTTTTCACAGATAAAACATGAATAGTGCCTTTATCTTCCATTTATTGAATGAAATACCAAAGTGCCTTTTGTTTAATGCATATTACCAACTAGAAGAATACATCAAATTGTTGCATTGGTCATTGTTTATTAAATGTGGAGCTCATTCGTTATATGAGGTCCACATTTACTTGTACAAAGGAACATATGCAGGTTAACTGCGCTAAAGGCTCACAACATGACTACTAAATCATGGCTGTGATACCAAGTCTTTGTTAAAGAAGACTTATTGCACTTGTGTCTGCTATATAATTCAAATCTATAATACCTGTGGATCATGTTTTGGGCATTTTAAATCACAATATTTATCTAAATGATTGCCCAATGGGAGCTGACGTCACCATAAATGTCATCGCAACAAAGAGCTGTGCAGCGGTCAGCAGCTGCTGTGGGTAGCTGCACATCACACTAACAAGCCATGGATTTTTTTTCATTTGTACCAAAATGACTATGTGACGTTGCCGAACCCTACACGTATCACAGATTAAGAAAATAAAATTGCAGAAAGTAAGTACAGAGAAGTGGGTGTATTATTATAATAATAATATGAAATGCACACATTTTAATCCTCAAAACAGTGATATGTCAAATATATTGCATAAACAAGCATCCCGTAAAACACAAAATAATAATGTCACAAAATAATTTAGTAAAATATACCAAAAAAATACTCTTTGCAATATATCAGCAGCCCACAATATCAATACTGTATCGTCAGATTTAGTATCACGATATATCGATCTTTTTGCACACCTCTATGCTCTGGTCTCTGAAAGTTGTCAATTTGTGTCATCTGCACCTCTGACCACCATCAATCACTTCATCCACCTTGGCTACGTTTGAATGTGGTGTGGAAGTGTCTTGCCCAAGGATGCAACAACAGGTTTCTAAAATACAAATGAAGACAGCAACCAATGATGATCAAAATACACTCCCTACAACAATTGGATACAAATTTTCCCAAAATAAAAACTTGATTTCAGTTCTAGGAAAAAGGGTCAATACCAGTATATCTTTAACACACTGATGCTATCAGAGTGTCATTCTTTTAGACAGCCTTATCTGCTACACAGTACAAGCTGACATATGATCTTCCCAGTAATGAAGTAGAAATGGGTTATGAGTTTTAGTTGTAACCTGTGTCCTGATCCTGAGTCTCTCTCCATACCAGTCTAATCCTGTGTGTAGGGCTGCATCCATTCATCAACTAATAGTGACTAGTGGACTATAAAAAAAAAAAATTGTAATTATACACTACCAGTCAAAAGATTGGACACGTTTTTCATTTGTGTTTCCTTCTTATTTACAGAATTATTTACATTGCAGATTCTCACTGAAGGAATTACAACTATGAATAGACACATGTGGAGTGTAGTAAACAAAAAATAAATTAAAAAAGTGTTATTTAACCTTTTTTTTTTACTATTTTTTTTTTCTATGTTTTGTACACACAGAATACATCAAATACATGATGCAAGATGTATAGAGTTACGTAGCCCACATCAAAAAAATCTCTGACTAGTCAACTAGTATGTTTAGTTGCAGCCCTACTGTGTGTTATAATGCAGTTTGACCCTGTATGTTTATAATGTACAGTGTTACGGTAATGTCATAACCATGTCCCTGTGCTGTGTTGCAGAATGAGAAACCTCGCGGCTTTGCCAGGAACCTGGAGCCTGAACGCATAATTGGGGCCACAGACAGCAGCGGGGAGCTCATGTTCCTAATGAAATGGTGCGTTCACTATACACAAGTGCAGTCTAAAGCTATACACATCACGTGTACAAGGGCTGTTGGCCTTAGTCATTTAGTCAATTAATTGATCCATGCTGTCTTAGTTGACCGAAATATTGTGTTAGGCTAATAAGTTTATTTAGAAATTTAGCTGAATATTTGCTATTTATATGTAAAAAGACGGATTAAATTCATGATTCACAAGTTTTTTGTCTTTATATAAATTGTTGCATTATACTTTTTTTTAAACGCATAAATAGTTTGCAGTCTTGAGTGCAGTTTGGGTCAGATACAGAGAGATAAAATAATTGTCAGAGCTGTTGCCACTCCACCTTTTCAGTTGACTAATCGATTAGCTTTTAGTCTTTGAAGAATTTCTTATGTTGACTACAGCCCTAACATACACCCATATGTAAAGGCCTAAAGACTGGTACCACAGAAACCCAAGAGATGTGTGAAAATTGAATTGAATAAAAGAGGCCCAACAGTGCAACTGCTTTTGGACATTTTTGCCTCTGAAATTCCTGCTTTATGCCAGGAAGTCTTTACCTTTTTGTCCTTGGTGCCTGACTTTTTCTGTACAAAGTAGCCTGGGGCCCAGCAGTTAAAGGTGTACTGAAGAACATGATGCTTTTGATGAAGAATAGCATAACTAAAAGTGGATTTGGTATTAGAGATAGACAGATGTGTTTTTTCATGGCCGATTGTTTATACTCAAGAGCAGCCACTTTTAATTATTTTCCCTTAAATATGAAATTTGAAATGACCACATACTGGATTACTGTCTAGAGTTTCTGATGGTACATGTGTGTTATGTCTATAGGAAGGACTCAGACGAGGCAGACCTGGTTCCCGCTAAAGAGGCAAACAAGCGCTGCCCCCAGGTGGTCATCTCCTTCTACGAGGAGCGCCTCACGTGGCACTCCTGCCCCGAGGATGAGGCGCAGTAGGCTCCTGTTTTAGGTCTCCTCCTTTCGTTTTTTAGTTCTGTCAGAGTGGGCACCGTGGGGCCCCAGGGGACTTTGGTTTGATAAAGAGAGTCGAGCAGGAGCTGTGTCTTTCTGGGTTCGGGTGGGTCCAGTTAGGTTGGGTGAGTCCGGTTGTGTCTGATTGTGGGTGGGTTGTTGCTACTGCCTCTAAATACTCTGCTTTTTTTGCTGTTTGTTAGTTCACTTTTTGCCATGTTGTTTTGACAGTTGGTCCTGACTAGGGGAACTTTTATAAACTGTTTATATTTGTTGAAGATTAAAGGCTTTTATGTGATCAACTTTGTTTAATAAACTGTAACAAAATATTATCATGTCTGTTAAATTCTATGGTTTGTGATTCGGAGTGAATCTGCGCGGGACAGTAATACATAAAATATCCCTTAGTTATTTCAGAAAACATATTTTAGTCATACTTTACATACGTGTAATAAGGCTAAGCGGCATGACAAGTGTCAATGCTGGTTTACTGTGTAGGTGGTTAAATTCTCCTGTAGCCATAAGTGCCTGATGGGATACACTGATGGAGGAAGCGGTGGACTATGCCAAAATATGCATTTTTAGGACTCTGAAATTTAAGTCTGAAATTTGTGATAAGTGCTTAAAAACTACTTGCGGATGTATAATTAGGATGCTCTGAATGCATAAAGTAAGTGAGGAGTAACTTTGGACCACTGCAAAACATTTCAAATAAATATGTTTGTTCGCATTTTTAAGAGTAAAAATCGGGCACAATGGCCTTTAACGTCTTTATAATGCCTTTAGGAGGTCATCAAAACTGACTGGGGTCTGGAGGGGGAGAGGGAGGAGGGGCGGGGTCTTGTGGGCTAAAGGGAAGAGTGAGGGGGAGCAGGGGTGGGGTTTGGAAGGCTAAAGGGAAGAGTGAGGGGGAGGAGGGGCAGCGTCTGGAGGATTAAAGGGGAGAGTGAGGGGGAATTTTTATTGCCATATTGGTGAACTCAAGTTTAAAGCTGCTGACTGCCACCAACCACTTACTCACATTCACCACATTCCTACAGTGGGTGAAGTGTCTTGCTCAAGGACACGACTGCAGCGTGCATTGATTGGGGCTTGGCTTGAGCCACTGCTGCCAAAATCACCCCTGAACCCATAATATAAGCCCTGGTTAAACAAGGACACACCAGTCACCACAGTGGTCTTGTGAGCTGTGGCCCAGAGCTGCTGGACTTTGCACTGGGCTCTGGGTAAAATGTGCTGCTTTGGCAAAAGGAGGATTTTCTCTCCATGAAACAAACAAGATTAATCACGAACAACTCAACTGCTCCAGTCTCTCTAATGACTGTACATAAACAATACATTTTGAATATAAATTCTAAGATAAAACACCTGGGTAAATGCAGGCTAATAAATATCAGCTCTTTTGAACGGTTCCTTTTTAAAAGAGCCAAATATTCCTTCAGATTTGTATGCATTTTTACACTGATTAACGCTGAACCAACAGGAGAATCACCACAGAAGCAAAGCAGGCGACACGAGTGAGAGCTTTATGCACAAAAAAACATATTTGGCATCATAATAATAGTTATTTTTTATTATTATTGTAGTGCATTCTGTCATATAAATAAATAGTAAAAGAGCCAGTCTTTTGAACGGCTCCTTGACATGAACGGATACAAAAGTTTCGGATCCCGTAAAAGCCAAAAATCCCTTCACTAGTATTCACCAGGAATGAACATGTTGCCTATGGTGTATTGCACATTGAAACACATGGAGCGGAGGGCCTCAGAGCAGTGCTCAATACAGTCAGTCGGATGGATGCATTTTACTCAGCTTTTATAGAGCATTTGCACCTTTAATAAGGCTTAGAACATACATTTTAGATTTTTGTCTCAATGTTGTGGTAGAATTACTTAAATGCAAAAGTACTGCAGATGCTTAAGACAGAAAAAGTGTGGACTAAAGCAGGATTAGATTAGGATTTAAATGACAAACATGATGGATGTGCCTGTTTGAGATCTTCATGGCTCTATATGTGTGTAGACCTTGGCCTGGTTGAGCCCTGAGTCAGGTTACATTCTTCCACAGAGCACAGTGACCTGTATTGATTATATTGAGTGTCAAGATGCAGCGCCTGTCCTATCTCTAAAGCCTACATTCCACTGAGAAATATGACTTCTACTATACTACTCAATATTCTACATCAAACAGGTCAAAGGTCGCTCATCTGCACAGGCTGCTCTTCTCATTCAAACAGCCAAGTTAAAGGAACTGCATGTAAGATTTTGATTTTAAATTCCATAAACATGTCAACTTTATGCAAATAAGGAGTGATATCGCCGAACTGAGAGCAAACTGGGCTCAGGAATGTGGTTTGTCGCTTTTGGTGTCAGTGTTTCCCATTTGGGTTGCCAGTGTCAATGCTGAAATCCAGTTGGTTTAAACCTAAACTGACTGAATCCTCACTATCTAACCCCCAGCGCCTGCAGCTAATCATGAATCAGTGCTAGTGCAGCCTCTGCAGCTCAGTGAGTGCATTCTGGAGGTTCTGAGCTTTCACATGAGACATGGCCTGTCTATGTCCCTAGAATGAGAAAAACTTGTATGTGTATCTCTATCTGCAGGTTTAGTTATGGGCTACATACATGTGGTCCTTATATAATGACTATAAAATTACTGTCTCATTGGTCATGTAGGCCATTATTATCTATCTTTTTTTTTTTTTTTTTTTTTTTTTAACCATCTATGTCCACGTTTCGTGCAGTTGACAGATTTTATTTTTCTTTTGCTATGAATCAGACATGGATGACTGAGGGATTACATAGATTTATTTATTTTTTTTTACCATCTTGCAATCCTCAGAGACTTGCCTCCTTTTGGTGCCCAGAGTCAAGACTAAACATGGGGAATCAGTGGTTCAGTTTTATGAGGCTAAAATCTTCTTGAAGATATTCTGACAATGTTTAAATCCAGGGTCATAACGGTTCTGCTTAATTGTGCATATGACTGAAAGGTTTTTATTCTACAATTCTAATGCCTTTCTTATTCTGTAAAGCACTTTGAATTCTTTATGTATGAAGTGTGCTATACAAATAAATTTCAGATAAGTAAGAGCCTTTATTTCTCCCACAGTGGGGAAATTTCAGTGTTGCAACACCAGAATCCAAGAACAACAGAATAATAAAAAAGATAAAAAGTAGGCTATAGGCTACAAAAAGATAGACCTAAACCTTAACCCTATAGCACCTTTTCCGTGACATAAACCGGAGGTTCTGCCATTCATCACCATTACAAATAGCTTCATAACATATTTTGGGTTTACAAATTTTTATTTCATTTCATTTCACCGGAAGTAGGTGCACGCTCAGGTGCGAAAAATTAACTAATGACGCTGATGAGGCGCAGGTGCGCACAAACCGACGCGTGATGAAATGCTCTAATGAAACCGCCATAGTGTTATTAAATGTATTTTATATCCATGCACTAATACTGAATGTGCAGTTTTATGTATGCGCACTTTTACGCACAGCACGCTGACCAGGGGTGACCGGCCCCGGAGCAGAGAAGGCGTGACCATGCGTCAGAGCACCAAACTGCCCCTGTGTGTTTGTCCTCCTCAAGAGTCTCGCAGACAAGAGTGAACCCGGGTCAAACAGACAGGGGCCGGGTCAGACAAGACTGAGGCCGGGCCGGACAAAAGTGAAACCGGGACAGACCAGAGTGAACCCGGGTGAGACAGGACTTAAGCCGAGACAGAGTATCAGCGAACCGGCTGCGGAGTCCAGCGCTGCAGCTGCACGGTGAGCGCACTTGATCCTTTTTTATGCACTGCACAACTAATGTGCTCACGTAGCACTGTCTTGAGTATTTGGCTTGAGTGGGGTTATCCGGCTGCTACTCTCAGTATATGTCGAACGGGTCATTCTAAGTTTTGTGCCAAATTGAGAGATTCCTAACCATAACCTTATTATGATGATGATGATTATGTTCATCATACAATGCTCTGTCCAAACTAATCGGAGAAATGAATAAAGCTGTCAAAATACAATCAATCAATCAATACAATTAGATTTATTTTAGGCCGTTTTCACACTACCATTATTTAGGTGACTGTAAAAGAGCCTTTGCTCCAAGAGCGGTGCGCTTGGGCCGGTGTGAACGCAACGGCCGCACTCTGGACCGCAGTAAACGGCCGGTCTGTGAGCGCTTGAAACGGGAGGTCTCGGAGCGGAGCTCACACCCTGGAGCGGGACGAGTGCTGTGTGAACGCGACTGACCTCGGGCCGACCTACGCAGTCGGCGATGACAGTAAAACCTATATTTGTGTGTAAGAGCGTTTGACACGTTCGTCTGAGGAGGGAATTTGGATTAACTTAATATCGCGACACGTCTGTCTCACCGCATGTAGGGGAAGCGAGCGCGTATTCGTGGAGCTCTGTCCGCTTAAACCGCGTTATCATAGAAATAAGTTCGGCGTTCAGCTGATGGACTACCACGTGGCTTGAGGTGCGTGTTTGGGGTGAATGATACCGGTGCATGTGAACAAGACCCAAAAGTAAAGTAAACAGAACAAAATGTAATGTGCACTGAGTTTGGTCCACAGGGCGCACTAACATGTGTGAAAACGACCTTAGGCGACCAAAAATTATATCCGTTGATGTATATGGAACAACAGCAGAAAGGAGTGGGTTAACTCAAGATTTGGTATTTTTTTTTAGTATTTATATGTAAAAAGGCACATTAAACTCACAATTCACAAGGTCAATCTGTTAATCGATTGGCAGGACGTGCCTCTAGTCGACCAAGGTAGGAGCTGAAACCAGCAAGTTCATAAACTGGGTCAAAGTAAAACATCTCACTTAACAAAGTTCTTTGCCTAAAATAGAACAAATGCAACTAAGAACAAGATGTATGTTTCCAGTAAAAAAAAAAAAAAGTTCTCTTCAGTCCTCATACCTCCATCAGATGTCTTAATGCACAGTGTGTTTGTGGAGCTGTAGGAGTGATGTGCGTTTGAGTGGCTTGTGTCCATCACGATAACACATTTTGAAGTACGATATATTGCAGAAGAAAATATATAAACGATAATACTGACACTAATGTTATTGTGTCAGTGGCATAAATTAAAGTAAAATTATTACCCCAGTAATTATTATGACCGGCCTATTCTGGGGTGCTTCAGTTGAGATGGTAGTTATAATCCACTGAATGCCATTTGAAATGTACAAATGTATGAAGACTGATTGTTTATCACTTGTCTGTGTTGCAGGTTGTGTCCTCAGTATGGAGCAGATGCTGGAGAATCTGTCCAGAACAGTAAGTCATGTCCTGTCATAGATCAGTCATTTACGCTGTAGTGTGGGGATGCTGCTGTAATCTGGGGACGCGGCGGCTGTAGTCTGGGGGATGCTGTAGTACAAGCCCTCACTTGTACTTCCTCTGCAGGAGTTCATCAGCATCACCGTCAGAGACCCCCGCGTGTACAAACAAGACATCTGGCATATGTACCTGGACTATGAGATCTGCTTAGAGGTGAATTACTATTGCATGGTATTTTCCTTCGCTGTATGCTAGTACTGGCCTGGCCAGCCACACTTGGAGGCACAGCCTTTCAGTGATTTCTTGCCTAGCAAATGTTTGTGACCACTTGTATACGTGTACATGGGTCTGAGGCTACCACTGTAGATTTGCTTCAGTTCTGTTTAATAATATATCTTGCCTAATACCTTTTTGTTTGCTCTGCTCTTCAAAAATCTGTAGTAGTAATATGTAAACCAGATGTATACGTATTATGTTCTCATGTGTACTGTTTTATGTCTGTGTGTGTATATGTGTGTGTGATATATAATTTGTGTGCAGACAAACAGCATGTGCTTCAGGAAGAAGTGGTCGAGTGTGAGGAGACGCTACAGTGAGTTTGTGTGGCTGCGACAGAGCCTGCAGCAGAACGCTCTTATCATGTATGGTTCTATATATCTGTATATTTGTCTATATATGCATGTCCTGAGTGAAGCTTTGGCCTGACTGTCCCTGTGCCCCTCAGAGAGCTGCCTAAGCTGCCCCCCTGGAAGCCCTTCTTCCACCTGCGCAGCCCAGAGCAGGTGGCCCTCAGGATGAAGGGGCTGCAGATGTTTTTAGAGATGTAAGTTCCACATTCTCTTCTCTGTAAACAGTAGTGATGTGATCCTATGCTAATGGCACACTATTATGACAGTACATTATTTATGTGCTATAGTGAGGAGGAACCACAGAAATGGTACATAAAACCGTTGCGATAGTCATATTGCAAAGGATAAGGTTTTTAATGCATTTCTGGTAAGACATTTGATACTGTCCGTTACTGTCCCATCCCCATGGCCCTAGACCACCTGCCATGCTCATCCTTTATAAATCCCTTTCTAAAGCAGGGCCTTACATTTGTCTGAAGCACATTTAGCTGACCCCCTGACACGCCCTTTTTGTGCAGAGTGGTGCAGTGCTCCCTCTCTCAGAAAGAAACCTCTCTGACCCCCTTCTCTCTCTGACCCTTTCTCTCTCTAATCCCCTTCTTTCTCTGACCTCTTCTCTCTCTCTCTGTTGGCAGGGTAGTGCAGTGCCCATTGCTCCTGTCGGACAGTCGTTTGCACCTGTTCTTGCAGTCTGAGCTGAGTGTGAGGAGGATGGAGCGCTGTGCCCAGGGCCGGACACGCTACACTGTGGCAGAGGCCATCCACAGGTCGAGCAGCGTGTGTGGGCCCCCGCTGGAGGACAAGAGCTCCTGCGACTCCGACTACGAGAGGTAACAAGGGCACACAGAACAGCGTAGGAGTGGTTGGCACACTCGCCTCACAGCAAGAGGGTCCTGGGTTTGATTCCCGGCATGTGTGGGGCTTGCATGTTCTCCCTGTGTCTGGGTTGGTTTTATTCCAGGAGCTGTAGGTTTTTTCCCCAGACTCCTAAAACGGGGGCTAATCCAAGCTGTGGTCCAATATGGCCTTTTCGAGCCAATAGCCAATATTTGTCTTGCTGCTATGGCCAATAAGATATTTGTCGATACCAATATTTAGCTTTTTTTTTAAGTTAAGTTGTTCATTTGTGATCTTTACTTTTTTTTGTTTACTATGTTTTAAACATACACCCATAGAACTCTTCAAAAAGACAAATCTGATGCACTGAGGACAAACTGGGAATGGCACATGGGCGCACAGAGAGTGGGGCAGCGGCAAAACATATCAGTATCAAATACAAAAATCAATTGATCCCTACTGAAGGATGAGAACAAATCTGAAATTCTGACAAACTCCATTGTTTATATTTTTTGTTACATTTCCAAAAATGTTTGTAGAGTTTAGTACAATGCTCACCCCTAATTAAAGTGTAAGGAAAAGTGAATGGACAACCTCTGCCCATATGAACAAGCAGCAGAAGTCCATCATTACTGAGTGTTCTGTTTAAATGGCCGTTCTAATGAGTGTCCCTGTCTCTGTCCACAGCTGCTCGTCCTCGTCCTCGTCCGTCCTCGGCCTCAGTGTGGACACGTCTCAGAGCGGACACTTCCTGGAGATGTCCTGTGGACATACCCACTGCCTGGGTGAGGGGCGGGGCCTCAGAGGACTGAATCTATCTTAATACAAGTTTTACTTTGTGCAAATGTTAAAAATTTTAAAGTGTTTATTATTGATAACCAGCAATTCATTTACTTTATATGAAAATATATTTAATGTTTTAAAAGATGCAAATTTATAATGGCAATTTCTTAGGGCAATTTTTATCTTGCTGAGGTTTGCAAGGGATGTTTTTGAAAAATTTTAAAGAAAAATATGTGATTTGAATTAATTTTTAGATGTCAAATAAATTGTCTTTTTTGAAGAAAATGTACTTGCCCCATATTTACTGTCTCACATACGTCTCACCATCTTCATTGTTCAGAGGAGCTGTTTAGGTTCAGGATGGTTTGGTATGGAGTTTTTGAGCTAATACCGATATCTATGAGCATCGCTATTGTGCTTGATAGCCTATAGTTGCTGATATACTTTGATTTTTTTTTTTTTTTTTTTTTTTAAAAAGCTAAATGACCACAAATTAATCTTAGAGTTCACAAAATAACTTGTCTTAATCTTGGATATAAAATCATTTGTTACTTGTTTGTGTAAAACACATCTATAGCCTAATATCTTATATTCTTGTATATTATTTACATTTTGACTCATGAGTCAAATCTGATGCAAATCGGAGGACAAACTGAGAATGACACATGGTCACACAGACAGTGCAGGGCAGGAAAAAATATGGTGGCCCAAATATCTACAGAATGTTCCATATCCCAGACCGATATCTGGGAAAACTCACCATTTTCCCGTGACTGATACCCCATCCCTAGTTTAGGCTGGCTCCCTGTTGGAGTACGAATCTCAGTTCCGCAAGTCCCTCCTCGGGCGCCAGCAGGATTTTTGGGTGCGCACAGCCAAGAGGGTGAGACCCTCCACGCGTGCACGTGCAGCTCAATGCACGCGCGCCATCACGCACGTGCGCACAAAATAGCCACAAAGGCTTGTTTGAACGTTTTTCCTGGTTGGCCCTCCGTTTCGCTGACCTTCCTCAGGGCCTGTTTCCTCAGTGCCCCTGCAGGCGCCACTGTCCCTCCTGTGTCTACAAATCTAATAAGTGGAGGCTCAAATCGCTGATACATTTTTTCGCAACGTTTGAAGTTAAGACAAAAATCACGTTATGATCTGAATATCAAGCACCAAGTTTTTTGGGTGAGTTTTTAGCTTTTAGTAATTTATTTTTACTCTAAACCGGGTAAAATGGGAAAAAATCGCATAGGACAGGTTTTCATGCTTTTTTTTTTTTTTTTTTTTTTTTTAACAATTACTGGGTTTGGTGGGATAGTACCTGTGGTAAATATGTATCATAGTTTCACATCAGTTAAGTCGCAGTTTGTGGAAAAAGTTGAGAAGAAAACTGCAAAAATACATTAAATGACAATGAGTTCTAAAACAATCCCTACCCTGCCTATGTCAACGCGTAAAATTCCATCAAAAATGCAGGGCCAATTTAAACCCGATGTTGGCATTTATTTTTTCTAATCATAACTATTGTGTAATTTACACAAGTTTTGGCCCTTGTTTGCAATATGATTGCTATGTAATTTATGAAATTACCTTTATATACATGCCATAGCCCAACAAGTAAAGAAGCACTCATTTATAATCTGTTCTTTGGAAATATTTTGATTTGTGCAGTCTTTGCCTGCTGCCCTGTCATGCCTCTGTGTGGCCTGTGGATGGCGCTGTCCCCCTCCTCACCTCCACAACGAAACAGTCATCTTTTATCTTCTCTCTCAGTCCTGTTGGTCTTTCACTCTCTCTCTGTCTTCATCTTTTTTGTGTGTTGATGGAGTGATTCTGTCCTCTACTGCGCTCTCTCTGATCTCTTCATCATTTTTATTCCACATTCTTGACCTCCCCACTCTCTCCATTTGTACCATTAGATAACCTATGGTACTTACTATATTGTTGTGAGACACTAATACCATCATATGACCAATATTGCAACCACACATTTTTCAACTATTGAAAACTAGTCTAGGACCCCCTGATACTCATTTGTAACCTTATTGCCATTTCAGCCATGTAGAGCTATTTTGGAATGTCTTACTGTGGACCTTTTTACTTCTGGTTTAGTTGCTTATAATGTTTTAATTGTTCTTAACATTTAGGCTTGTTTTCCATAGGTCCTTATTAAAGGTATTGTATGTAAGATTTTGATTTTAAATTTCTTAAACTCGATCTATCTGTGTCCTCGGATATGTGGACGTGTCAAATCAAATGCAGCTTTTACTGATAACAAGTCTAATGCAGATTTATTCTTAAGAAAATAGTTCTTTAGAAAAACATTGAACATAAGTGTGTTTTGGTTTAAGCTGATTATCCAATCAGAAAGCAGAATGAGCTTCACGTGAATCTCTCATGTGGGTTGCCAGTTTCAATGCTGAAATCCAGTTGGTTTAAACCTAAAAGGACTCTCTCTCTGATCTGAATCGTCACTATTTAAACTCCAGAACCTGCAGCCAATCATGAATCAGTGCTAGTGCAGCATCTGCAGCTCAGTAAGTGAATTCTGGAGGTTCTGAGTTTTCACATGAGACATGGCCTGTCCATATACTGAGAATGAGAAAAAAAACTTGTATGTGCCCTTTATCTGCAGGTAAAGATTCATTCATAAAGAAGAGTCATTCTTTGGCAGGCCTAGGTCAACTGTTTTACACCTAGCCGTGGACTTTTCTCTTTTATTTTAGTTTTAATCCGGATTTAGTCCTGGTTTGGTCCCAGTTTAGTCCCTTTGTAATCCTACTGTAGTCCTAGTTTAGCTCCAGTTTAGTCCAGTCCAATCCCTTAATCCTCTGCTTCACTGGTTCCTCTCCTCTGATGCGCCTGTCCCTCTCTCCATCTCTTCCGTTGACCTTATCACTCGCTCCTCTCCTCCTCTCACAAAGCCTTCCATTCCGCAGGATGCCATCTCTCCTCGCGTGTTTGTTTACGCGAGTGCATCCGCCTTTTTGGTAATGAAACGGCTAACATTTGGATACCGAACATTCCGCCGCATATAACGTGTCTATTTCGGCGCGGTAATTTATAACTCAATTTCGCGTGTGCGTCCATGCGCGTCGCGGCTCCAAACAACCAAACAGCGCGCGGCACGGCTGTATTTCAAAGCAATTAGAGTGTCCAGCGACTTGTGAACGCGGCACTGGAGGAGCGCACACGTGGGAGCCTTTTAATTGTTCATTTTCTGTTACATTAGGTAGACAGGAGGACAGGCGCACACACAAGGAGAGGTGGGGAGGAGGGAAAAGTGTAGGGCATCAAAAATAATGTCACTAAATCAACAACTGGCTATATTAGTTTTTGCAAAACACTACTAGCTACTGATATTACGATAGATTTAGTTGATTACTTAAAGTCCCATTTTGTAATTACACCCACCCTGTTTTCTTACAAAACATCACTGATGCTACCTATTACTGTCTGGCAGTGTGCAGCTTTGGCCCATAGACTGTACACAGACTATAGATAGACATGGCTACCCTGCTAGCTGCCGCATTCCAAACATGGATATAGTCCACAGTTCCAAATAGGAGCTGAGCATGGGCTGTTTTAATTGAGAATCTAGAACCAGAGTGGTTTATTAAGGACCACACATCTTTAGTGACAGTTAGGCAAGGGGCAGACAACATACACAACACACAGTAGGAAATAAATAAGTTACATCAGAGATTGGTTGAGAGTCCAAATGGCTATGGCTTTGTGAATCTAACTGACTTGGATGTAATTGACCAGGGTGACCGGTTTTCTTGCTTCCTGTTTAATGCATCTCTGGTACAGTGTTTCTAGAGAGGCCCGCCTCTCCACAGATTTAGCCTGTTACATGGCCAAGTGGCATCACCTGCTTGTCTCCAGATGGATGTTTATTGCTTATTGCCATATTGTGGAACATTCCATGCAACACAATGACATCTCCATAGAAATAAACAGGTGGTGGACCTTCCACCAGAAAAAGTTTCATAGTGCACCTTTAATATCTCTCTCAACTTTGAAGTTCATTTAGACCCTCCTTCAACAATACAGTTTGAGAATTAGGAATTTCACAAGTTCAACAATGAAAAATGTTTGTTTTTAATAGGGCTTTCAAACAGTTCATTTTTTATCGCGATTAATCGCATGATTGTCCTGAATTAACTCGCGATTAACTGCATTTAAATTTTTAATGTATGTTTTAGGTACACATTTAACTTTGTAACATATTGTGCATTCTTCTTTTTCTTATTGCTTACTTTACCACTGACTTTGTTTATAAGCATAACTACTGTCTAGAAATGTGTTTTGGAAATAATATCTTCTATGTTTTCTTATATGCCTAACTGTAATAATGTGAAGCAGTGACATTATGACATTGACATTATGTCTTATTCATTATCATCATCAGCATCCATTCATTTAAACACTGCTGTGGCTCAACTGTCACGTTCAACAGTAATGTGCTCTGTCACTGTCTGACAGTTTGGAGCATATTTAAACTTCCTGGGGGGCTGGGTGACCCAAATTTGACCTATAAAAAATCTTAAATATCTCAAAAACCAAACCAAACCAAATTTTTTTGCAGCACAAACAAAGCACAAAAATTGACATAGTTTATATGTAAGTGTGCATTTGATGGGGGGGTAACTTCACGGAGGTCACACACCTCTCATCCTCCGCAGGCCACCGCAAGCACACACACACACACACACACACACACACACACACACACACAGAGCAGTGGAGGAGAGGACCGAAATCTGCAGAATCAGAGTCAGCTGCAGTTGGAGTGAGTTAAAATTACTTTGCGGTAATATAATAATAGCAGGCTAAAATTGATTGCCCTAGTTTTTAACAGTATTTGTAACACACAGATGTTACACACTGCTACACAGACCCGCAGGGGTCAAAGGTTGGGAAGGCCATGATCAGACTTAAAGTGCTGTTGTGGTAGCATCATTAAATCTCCATACATCTCCTCTCCTCTTCTGACTGATCGGCACCAAAATACGACCCGAATGTCAGCGGCACACACATCCAGCCATGCCAAAATGCCCCTAATGGACCCGCCATAAAAACTCCCAACATGCCTTTGGGTGAAGGCCGAGAGGCTGGTGATGTCATGAGCAACTGGAGGAGTTTGATTGGATAAATGGTGACAAATGTCTACAATGTGTCAGCTTGTTTAGTGTTGTCCGATATCATCTTCAGAACCGAGGTATGCGGCAGTGAGGTAATGCGGGTGACCTTTGACCCCATATTGAGTAAGAGGAGGTGGGGTCAATACAGGTTAGCTGTGGTCAGAAAGTGCAGGAGGTTTTCAGACATTAAAGTTGATGTAAATATGGTATTAAGTGCAAAGATATAAAGTTAATTTGTATTAAAGGGCCTGTACATAAATACATAATACATTTACATGCATTTGAGCAATATTTGTCTTTCCCCAGTACAGATATATTTTATAAGAAGTTCCTGTGGTCAGTCCTTCAAGAATCAAGAAGTGCACTGTTAGCATGCTAGTTGTTGTTAGCATTACTGTGATGGCAAAACTCTGCTCTGGTCTGTAAAAGTTTGTGAAAAGTGCTTATGAACTCATAGTGGTGAATAATTAGGATGCTCAAACTGCGTAAGTTGAGGAATAACTTTGGACCACAACATAGACTATATACATAAATGGACTTAACTATCCCGCTAGCCGCTCCCTTCCAAATAGAAAGTCAGAATGTGCGCACTTCCGGCGCCATCGACTCCAATTCACTTTCTATAGAAAAATCGTCGCCCCTCTCTCCGTAATTGCTGCTGTCAGGCTTATCATTTTTTATTTTGTCCATAAATCAAGATATGAACATTAATAACAGACCAGTGAGACAGCTTCTTTGCCTGAGGTTGCTCCCGCTGGTGTTAGCAACAGATTTGATTGGACAGTGTTGCTAAGCGCCTGCTCCCTGCTAAACCAGAGTTGTGGGCGGGAAAAGGCATTACCTTTAACAACCTCACTCCTGATTGGCTCTTTGGATGCTATGATACTCGCGGTCTGAATTCCAAATACAGAACTCGACTCCAAATTGGCCCCTATAACTGTTAGACTTGATGAGCTTCATTTGACTGGACCCGAACGCTATGGGTGACGTCACACTCACTCTGTCCACTTTTTTATACAGTCTATGGACCACAGAAAACCGTTTAAAATTAACTAGTTTTTTTCACATTTTCAGTAAAAATCAGGTACAGTGATTTTTGCCTGTGATGTAACAATCCTGGGAAATTTTTTTAGCACTCAGAGACAGGATTTGGGAAAGTAGATTCGTGAAACAACCGTGAATTCAAAATTGTACAACTCCAGCTGAGCCTATAATTTTAAGTAGTTGGTGACATCACACAAGACTGCCCTGATTACAGCCAGGTGTTTCTGATTACAAACACTTGGCTTCAGGGGCGCAGTTTAAAGTGTGTATGTCTGTTAGACCAATCACACTGTTCCTTTTACCTCCAGATCTCACCACTCCTCCCCCCTCACTCTCCCCTTTAGTCCTCCAGGTACTGCCCAGTTTAGCAGCTCTATTAGAAATGTGGTTGTGGGTGAAGTTTAGGTGTTTTGTCCCACTATAACAAGTCCATTGCATAATATATGTCTCTTAATATGAACATTTCCTCAAAGACACCTGACCAGAAAATGCTTGTAAGTCACACTTTACCAAGTTTGATCTCTTTCTTTATAAACAGTACAATTATATCTTTATTAGTCTGATTAGTTTGTGGGGTGTCCTTTAAAAACAGAATTCCATCAGTGTCAGTATAATATAATGTCTTTGTTATCGTCCCTCTCTCTCTCTCTCTCTCTCTCTCTCTCTCTCTCTCTCTCTCATCCCCCCATTCCCTCCATCTTGCGACTCTCCTCCCTCCACTTATCTCTCTTTCTCCCTCCCTCTCCTCTCTCTGTCCTCTGAATTAATTATCCAAACCCACTCTCTCCTCTCTCACTCTCTCTCCCCTCACTTTCTCCACACCCTTTCTCTCACACTGTCCTACTCTTCATCTGCCCCCCCTATTCTCTATAACTTTCCCCCTGTCCTCTCCTGTCTTCCCTCCTCCCCCCCCCGCCTTTGTATTAATTACCCAACCTGTCTTTCTCTCTACTCTTTCTCCTCTCTCTGCCCCCTCTTCTCCTTCTCCTCTCCCTTTCTTCACGTCTCTCTCCATTTGACCTTCTTCCTCTCTCTTCACCTCTCCCTCCTTTTACCCTTGCTCTCTCTTCTGTTTCTCTTCCCTCTCTCTCCCCACCATCCATCTCTTACCCTACCTGCCCAAGTTTCTCTCTTTTCCTCTCTCCTACCTCTCCTCATTCTCCGCTCTCTCCCTTATTCCTCCCTCTCTCCTCTGCCTCTGTATTAATTACCCATTCTGCCCAAGTGTCTCTTTCTCCTCTCCTCTCCCCCAATTCTCCTCCCCCTCTTTCTCCCCTTCTCCTCTGCCTCTGTATTAATTATCCAACCTGCCCATGCGTGTCTTACTTTCTCTCTCTTTTCTTTCTCCTCCCTCTTCCCCTCTGCACCCTCTCTCTTCCCCTCTCCACTCTCCTCTCTCTCTTCAACCCCCCCTTCTCCCCCCACGAGGGCTGCTCGTGCGTTTCTCTCTCTCTCCCTCTCTTCATTCTCCTCTCTCTCATCCTCTCCCCCTCTCTCTCTCTGTATTAATTACCAGAGCTGCTCGTGCGTGTCTCTCTCCCTGACTGGAGCTGGTGTAATTGCTTCTCCGTGGAGCAGTTAGCGTCTCGGCACAAAGGCGGCGGCGCGTGCATTAGCATTCCAGATGAACAGCCCACCCTCTCTCTCTCTCTCCTCCCCTCTCTCTCTCCTCTGTCTATTGTCTCCCTTGCTCCCCCCCCTTCCCCCCCCCCCCCATGTCTCCCAGCGTGCCTCCACCTTGCATTGTCTTTGCGCAGAGTTCCAAGGTCGTGCCGGCTGGATCATCAGAGCAGAGGATTGGGCGTTTTTATTCATCTCTCACTCATACTCGGTGCCCTCGTGGATAACCTTCAGACACAGATAAAGGGCCTATGTTCCGATACATTTACTTTAGTTTTTAACCATGTTGTTTATTCCATGCCCATTGACACAGCAGCTGAGTGGACAGCTCTCACGCTTTACATGCAATAAGGTTGTGGCTTCGAAGCCCAGGTCAGACCTGGTCTCTCTGTGCGGAGTTTGCATGTTTCCTTTGGGAACCCAAAACATGTAACCTGGTGCACGCCAGACTGATATGTGTAGCACTCTGAACTGAGTTCCACACATCAGTCTGGGATGGCTCTTGCTTAAAGCGATTGGAAATCGTCACGACGAACAGTGGAACAGGCCGAAAAATCTAACTTTTGTTACATCTAGTTAAGAGAAAAGCACAGACATTTTCCCTGTCCACAAATGCACAAAATGCTTACCTTCTGCACATTTTCCACACTAGTCCATATTAAAGCTAAAATAGGCTGAAGTACGTCTATTGGTGTCACCATGTTTTGTTTGAGTGCTTGGCCTTTGGCTTCTGCACAAACCTCAATGCTGCTCTGTGATTGGTCTGCCCACCCGATTAACCTTACAGCCTGAGTCCTTCAAGATGGATTCTTGTGAGATTGTGAACTCACAGATATTGCAAGAATCCATCTTGCTGTGCAAGGTTACAAAACATGCACCATAGGTCACATCCTCCAGCTAAGGTAGACCAAGACTAGCTCAAGATCTGGAGATGGGTCCCTGGGTGTTGCTCTGCAGCAGATCACTGCCCCTGAGAGGTTGTGCCAACGGCACTGGTTTAAGGATGGGTCAAATGCAGAAAATGAATTCCCTCATGAGGGATTAATAAAGTATATCTCACAAACATACCTGAAGTTGTGATTTCCAAGTCTGAGTCCAAGTTTGAGTCCGTGTCTAAGTCTGAGTCTAAGTCTGAGTCCAAGTCTGAGATCAAGTCTGAGTCTGAGTCTAAGACCGAATACATGTTCACTTCCAAGTCCTCTTTTCTGGACCTCAAGTCATGAGTCCTGGAAAATGAGTCAGAAGCCTGATCTAGGCTCTGTGCTGAGGGCAACTGTGGCTATTATTAATAATTCGTCATCTCATCATCATCTAGTCTAAAACTAATCATAAAATATCATTATAAGCTCCAATATTCAAAACTAGACTTATTTTGTATAACTTATCTGTCTGTCCATATATTACCCCATCACACCCCTCCCCCACCCACCCATGGCTCCCCTCATCTGCTCCAACATTTACCTCCTCAGCAATTCTCACCAATGCAGCTAAAACGCTAAAACTAGCACAATTAGCTCTTCTGAATGTCTCCTGCCGTGACTCACCTAAGGGTAAGGGAAGGGGGGGGCATAATTGGCAGACTTCGACCCCCACCCCCCTCCGTTCGCACTAATAGAAATGACAAAGTACCATTGAGTAGCATATTATGCCTTGAACTCACCTCTTCATTCTCATCATCATTTGGACAACCTTCTCCAATACATCTTTGCCGCTTAAGTCCACCTCAATCATCTTTATTGCTTTATTTACTCCGGACGATACATAGATGGCGCCGTTTGGGATCGTAAATTTAGCTGGATTACCGTTAGCTTGATTTTTGTGGCCGAACACTTTTGTTAGCGTGCTGGTCTTGAAGAATGAGGCTAGCAGCTAAAGTGCGCTATTAGCTTCAAGTCCATGGCATTAGCTATGGTTTAGTACAGGGATGAATTAGCTTAACGCAAAAACAGATCCGTCATGTGCGCACAGCTAGCGTTTCATATCAGTGAGGGATGTTATGGAGCTACGGAGTTATGGGGAATCATACCTGCTTGGAATATCACAAGGCAACAGTAAGGTATGAGGAAGGCTAATGGACAATAGAATATAATGTGTTGTAAGGCAGACAGTAGAGGGCATCCATGTCAAGTGCATTTAGATTTTTTTGTGTTTATACATAGGGTATTAGTTATTTTGCAGGTATTTTGAAATTTGTGATTTAAACAGACTTTTTCTTTATATTTAAGATGTTTGGGATGTTTGCTGCTGTGATTCACTGGAGTAAAACTATCTTCTAATGAACTGTGTTAATTTTGTCAGTTAGCTATATTTTGTCATATTTTGGCCATGTAATATTTTTAATAGGGCACTTTGTCTGTCTGTCTGTCTGTCTGTCTGGAATGTTCCACAATATGTCTTTAAACATATCTTTCTAAATGGTACAAGCAGGTGACACCACAAGGTAAGGTTATAAGTCAGACCTGTGGAGAGGCAAACCTGGTCACAGTATTTTTTTAACAATGTGAACACTAAGTAAATTAAGGTAGATATGTTTAATGCTATACAGTGGAACATTCCAGGTAAAGCAATAACATCTCCATGGACATAAGCAGGTAGCGAACCCTCTACCAAAAAGTTACATTGTGCACCTTTAAGAGTAATGAAAAGTAATCACCAAGTGAGAACTCTGATGTCCAAGCTCCCAGTTAAACAATTTGCAACCGTTTTGAACTAGTTAATCAGGATATATACGTATAATTAATAAAAAGGCCACATGTTGGTACAATAAATATATATATAGACACTAGGTTGACATTGTTTAACAAAATCTTGACCAATGAGAGTTTGATGGTATTTACAAGATTAAGTGTCTTGCTTAGTTTTAGTCTCACAAGAGCAGATTGAAAATGATATGGGTAATATTGTGTGCACAAAGAGTCTTGCTCAGTGGCACCAGGCCATTATGGGTATGGGTATAGGTTATAGCCCCTCTGATGATTTCAGTGCTGTAGTAGTTGGCTTCTGTCCAGGAGGGTAAAGGGCCTTGCATATTATCGATGTCAATGTCAATTTGAAGGTGTAGAAGCGGGACTTGGACCTGCAGTTGTGGGGTGAGTAGGTAATCGCACTACCCACTGAGCCACTACTTCATCTCTCTTTAAAATTACCCATAATTCAGAGACACATCGCTTATTGTCTCACATTTGTAGGTTGAAAACAAAATGGCAAATGTCATGTGTGGACAAATTGTCTTGCTCAGTGGCACCAGGTCACTATAAATATAGGTTGTAGCTCTTCTGATGATTTCAGTGCTGCAAGTAGTTCGCTTCTGTCCAGGAGGGTAAACCTGATGGGACTCAAACCTGCTGCTGTGTGGTGAGTGGGCAATCACTCTACCCTACCACCCTGTAAAATTACCCATAGTTCAAAGAGACACATCACTCATGGTCTCACAACTGTAGATTGAAAATGAAATGGGCAATATCATGTGATAAAGTGGCTTGCTCAATGGCACAAGGCCAGTGTGAATGATGCTTGTAACCCTTCTGATTATTTGAAAGCTGTGGCTGTGTGGTGAGTGGGCAATCGCACAACCCACTGAGCCACTACCACCTTCTAAAATTACCCATAGTTCTTAGAAACACATAACTCGTAGTCTGTCCACTCCCCCATCTCTGTCTTTCAAGCCCCCCTCACCTCACCCCAAACTCCTACCCCTCCCGTCAGTGTTTGTTATTGGCTGTTATCCCTTGTTGC
>KN475598.1:0-11448 GCA_000787095.1 Periophthalmodon schlosseri | reverse complement strand
ACAAGGGGAGAGAGACGGGTTAGACAAGGGGAGAGAGACGGGTTAGACAAGGGGAGGGAGACAGGTTATACAAGGGGAGAGAGAGACAGGTTATACAAGGGGAGAGAGACGGGTTAGACAAGGGGAGAGAGACGGGTTAGACAAGGGGAGAGAGACGGGTTAGACAAGGGGAGAGAGACGGGTTAGACAAGGGGAGAGAGACGGGTTAGACAAGGGGAGAGAGACGGGTTAGACAAGGGGAGAGAGACGGGTTAGACAAGGGGAGAGAGACGGGTTAGACAAGGGGAGAGAGACGGGTTAGACAAGGGGAGAGAGACGGGTTAGACAAGGGGAGAGAGACGGGTTAGACAAGGGGAGAGAGACGGGTTAGACAAGGGGAGAGAGACGGGTTAGACAAGGGGAGAGAGACGGGTTAGACAAGGGGAGAGAGACGGGTTAGACAAGGGGAGAGAGACGGGTTAGACAAGGGGAGAAGAGAGACGGGTTAGACAAGGGGAGAAGAGAGACAGGTTAAGTCATGATTATGATGATAAAGGTAGTGTTTTTCAACCATTTCTGAGCTGTGGCTCACTTTAGTTGTTTAAAATCTCAACTAAAACATTATAAAATTAAACCAAGAAGAGAAAAAAGATGTAAAAATGTCTCTCACTGCGTTTTTTACCAGTGATGGATGAAATACAATCGCAGAGGCAAAACAACTCAAGTAAAAGTATCACATGAAAAAATCTACTTAAGTAAAAGTATTAAAGTACCCGCTTAAAAATGTACTTTAAGAGTAAAAAGTAAAAGTATTTCACACAAGTGTTGTTCATTTGTTAAAGTGTTAAATGTCGTGATATTGATTAAAAATGAGACACATTTTGGTCAACAGTAGAAATACAAATCCATTTCTTCATTTTTTATTAGTCTAAACATAACAATTGTGTAATTTAGAAAAATAGTGACCCTTATTAACATTATGGTTGCTAGGTAACAGTTATGAAATTACCTTTTGCCCGTGTCCAACCAGGAAGTAAAATTATAAACAATAATCACTAGATCGACTTAATGTTCTGTATATGAAGCTGGAACAATATTTTTTGGGGGGGTCAATATTAATCGTGTGGACTTTTTCTTTGCACTGCTTGGAAATTTTTGGTTATTTTTTGGCTGTATAATAATATTTAAGCAGTAAAAGGTTGAATTAATAACTTGTATGACTCATTACAGAAGCAAACTAACGGCTAAAGTGTTTCTTTCTGCTGTTTATTTATTGCAGCTCATGTTGTTTAACAATATTGTAGATTTATAATAGTTTTTGTGGTTTGAATCTGCTCTTGGGTTTTTGTGTCAGTGGCGCAAGTTAGTTTCAATATTATCGTTTATCTTTACTTCAGCGATATATCGAACTTCAAAATGTGGTATCGAGACGTACCCATTGTAAACTTCAGAATAATTTTTACAATTTTAAATCTTAAATATAATGATGTTAGCCATGTTTTAGTGAAAAGCGCAGTCTAACTCGTCGTAACCGTCTCACCTTCTCAGAGTACATGGAGGGGGTGCTGAGGGGGTTGATGACCACAGTGTTGGGCCCGGCGTAGGTGTGGATCAGGTTTCCTCCGTATCTCTGCCGCAGACAGTTCATCACGCTGGACTCGTTCAGGTAAAGCAGAGAGGCCAGGTCCTCGGAGCGGTCGTACGAGGGGGGGTTCGCCTGGGAATCACAGGAGAAACGAGTCAGAAACTACATAAACCATGATGCTTTGCTCCGTGTCAGTCGGCAGTTTAAGCGAACGGGCTGAGCTCAGTGGTGCGTGTCGCTGGTTTAGCCTTAGTGGTTTGGTACATCCCATAGACTGTATATCAGTTTAAGCGAATGGGCTGAGCTCAGTGGTGCGTGTCGCTGGTTTAGCCTTAGTGGTTTTGTACATCCCATAGACTGTATATATAAATGGACATAGCTAACCTGTCAGCCGCCGCGTTCCAATTAGAAAGTGATCATGGACGCGCTTTCGGCTCCAATTCGCTTTCTATTGAAAAAACTGTGGCTCCTCTGTCTGTAACTGCTGCTGTCAGACTCGTCATTTTGGTCCTAAAATGTTCGTATTATCCTGCTCTACATGATCCTGGTGTTTTTACTTCACTATTGTTTTCGCAACTCAAGATATGAACATTAATAACCAGGCGCCTTCTTTCCCCGAAGTCGCTCCCACTAGCGTTAGCGACAGGTTTGATTGACAGCGTTGCTAAGCGCCGGCTCCCTGCTAAACCAGCGGTGCGGGCGGGGAGGGGCGTTACCTTCAACAGCCTCGCTCTGGATTGGCTCTTTGGTTGCTATGATACTCGCGGGCGGAATTCCAAATATGGAACTCGGCTCCAAATTGGCCCCTATAACTGCTCTGGCCTCGATGAGCTTCATTTGACGGAGCCGAACGCTGTGGGTGACACTCACTTAATCCACTTCTTTATACAGTCTATGGTACGTCCACGACCATGTGCAGTAGCGCTCTTCTCCCACACGAGGGCGCACAAAGAGCACTCCAATTGGTTAGGCAGAAGGTGGTTAAGTTTAAAAAGCTGTTTTTGTTTTTACACCAACTGAAGCTTTTTGAACTGATAAAAAGTTTAGGATGTGAAATTAGCAGTTTGTTTTGACAGGGAACTAATGTTCTATAAACCCATGAATCCAAATAACTAAGTACCGCATTTTCCGGACTATAGGTCGCGCTTTTTTTCATAGTTTGACCGGGGGTGTGAATTATACTCAGATGCGATTTATATATGAAGTATATGTTTTTTTTTTTCATTATTATGCATTTTTTGGCTGGTGCGACTTATACTCCGGAAAATACGGTAGACGATATTTTTAAAGCCGAAACTGAAATAAAAGCGTCACCTTCTCGATGTCGTCCTCGTCCACGTCCAGGATGGCTCCATCGTGCTCCAGTCGGATCTTCACTTTTCCCTCGGGCAGAGCGCCGGGGTCGGTCTTCACTACGGTGGCTGAGAGGGCACAAAAGAATCAACAACAGTTTTAATTTAAACATAACTCCATTCTGCCGCGTGCCGCTTCTTATGAGGCTTTTTTACCTCGATCCAGTGGAAAGAAATGATACAATGCAAAGGTCACTTCTTATACTGAAAAAACTGCTGTTGAGCTTAAATAAATATGTCATTTTTTCCCATTTCATTTTCTGTTTCTATTGTTACTAAACCTGGCAGATTTAGACTGAGTTCTTCTCTCAGACGGAAGAAAAAGTACCAACTCACCCAGAGAAAATCCATCTTTATGAACCAGCCACACCTTCTCGGATCCATACCAGGCCTGCTCCGCTGCGATCTGCTCCTCAGTCTTAACCTGGAAGAATAACAAAATAAAATACAAAATAAATATCAGTTATGTAGAAAACGAAGGAGATGGACTTTGGTGCATGCGGCAAACTCGGGAGCAGAGTGGAGCGATGTCTGTGGAGCAAAAATACATCAAATTTCTAAAACAAACTTGGGTGCAAATGTAAAAATAGGTTTGAGAACTGAGGAGAGGTAGTATTTATTTATTTATATATCTTATCAAATTCTAGCAAACATAAAAAAAAAACTAGAAAGCTTGTTCAAATGGGTCAAATTCTCTCTAAAAACAAAACCGAGCTATAACCCCACCTCAGTTGCTCAAATCTTACAGCAATACAATTTCAACTTTCCGAAAATGGAAAACAAAAAGACAAAAAAAAACATGAACGTGAACAAAACACTGCACTCCAGGCAAAAACAGCAGTGGGTTTGGTGCAGAGGGGAATTCTGGTGCTGGGTTTTAGGCCTGTCACAATAACAATCATATTAACACGTTGGTCAATATTTTTTTAGCTTCAAGTTCAAGCTTCAAAGTTTGCTCAAGGCTAATCCGCTACGTGGTAACTGATGACACAAAGTCCTGTACTTTTATTTAAAATCTGTTTCTGAAACTTTATAAACCACAAATTATGGTTACACGCGGCTGGGTTAGCACGCGGCTGGTTAGCACGCGGCTGGTTAGAACTTAGCTGGTTAGAACTTAGCTGGTTAGAACTTAGCTGGTTAGAACTTAGCTGGTTAGAACTTAGCTGGTTAGAACTTAGCTGGTTAGAACTTAGCTGGTTAGAACTTAGCTGGTTAGAACTTAGCTGGTTAGAACTTAGCTGGTTAGAACTTAGCTGGTTAGAACTTAGCTGGTTAGAACTTAGCTGGTTAGAACTTAGCTGGTTAGAACTTAGCTGGTTAGAACTTAGCTGGTTAGAACTTAGCTGGTTAGAACTTAGCTGGTTAGAACTTAGCTGGTTAGAACTTAGCTGGTTAGAACTTAGCTGGTTAGAACTTAGCTGGTTAGAACTTAGCTGGTTAGAACTTAGCTGGTTAGAACTTAGCTGGTTAGAACTTAGCTGGTTAGAACTTAGCTGGTTAGAACTTAGCTGGTTAGCACGCGGCTGGTTAGCACGCGGCTGGTTAGAACTTAGCTGGTTAGAACTTAGCTGGTTAGAACTTAGCTGGTTAGCACGTGGCTGGTTAGCACGCGGCTGGTTAGCACGCGGCTGGTTAGCACGCGGCTGGTTAGAACTTAGCTGGTTAGAACTTAGCTGGTTAGCACGTGGCTGGTTAGCACGTGGCTGGTTAGCACGTGGCTGGTTAGCACGTGGCTGGTTAGCACGTGGCTGGTTAGAACATAGCTGGTTAGAACATAGCTGGTTAGCCGCCGCGATGCCGTTGCTTTGAACTCTTAATAAGTAATACTTTGTCTGTTCTAATGATTAACTGTGGAACTTTTCTACTTTGCCACAAATGTTGTAAAACTATTATTATTCATTAAAAAAAAAGTCTTAATATTTGAATTTTTTTAAAAGTCTATGGGAAAAATTAATGGAAAATTTACTTCTGGAACCAGAGTGGACTTCAAAATGACTGCTGAGCTCCACTGAGGGCTGAATTTGGACTTGCGACAGGCCTAAGTGCATTGTGGGGGGTATTTAAAGGGGAGGTTGGTGGTCGGTGGAGGGGTCGGGGGTCACACTGGAGCAGGCAGAGCAGACCTGAGGCTGAGCAGCTGCAGCATGAGAGCTCTGGAGCAGGGCTATGTGGTCCTCCTCCACTGAGCCCTGAGCAGCGGAGACACAACAAACACCAAAGAAACAACGATTAGAAAGAGACGAAGCAAAGACCAACACAGACACACAACTGTTATTTTGTGATCGAAATAAGACCCAAAATGAACTCAAAAATATATTTATGCAATCAGAGAAATAAAGCAACCCGTTTAAACTCTGAAGATTAAAAGTCCTATATTACACAAAATGGACTCTGAGCTTTAAAACATGTTATAATGTCGTTATCTCCTCAAAAACAGACCTGGAGTTGTGTTTTGTTTCACCTTGTGATGTCATGAAGTGGTAGTGTTCAAGTTAACAGTTCCTTTTTACTTTTTGTTCAGAAGAGATTGGAAATTCCAGAGCTGAAATTATCCGAATGATTCTAGTGAAGGTGTGTGGAGTTTACAAACAAACATAGTGGGGAACTTCCTGTCTTACCTCATGACATCACAAGGTGGAGCAGAGTGTTTTCTGTCGGCGTAAATCTGCAGGGTTTGTGTGTTAACCATGAATGAAACAAAACACAACTCCAGGTCTGTTTGTGATGAGGAAACAACATTAAAACATAGATCAGTAAATAGTGTAATATGGGCCTTTAAACAACAGAACTGAAAATCATTAAAGCAGCACTATGTAACTTCTACTGGTGAAGGATGAACCACCAGTATGTTCTTGTTTGTCCTCAATGTTCCACAGTATGGAGTTAAATTTATTCATTTCCATAGAGACAAGTAAGTGACGCCACCAGGCCAAGTTACAGGTCAGATCTGTGGGGGGACGAACCCGATCACAGAAGGAATTGCACTGGATCGAGAAAACGCGCTTCTCCGAAACTTTACAAAGAGTCTAGTCGCCGGTGAGTTCAAATGGGCTCGACTGACAGGTGGATTAGCCAATCAGGGACATGCATGGTCGATCGTATCAAAACAAATATGGCGACTTACAAGGACAAAAGAAAGGAAACAACATGGTGGACTTTCTGTTAATCTGAGGTGAGAGAAATTAGTTAAAGTAAATAATTTGTGACCAATGAGCTTCTTCGTTTCGCATGTGTCACAAAAAAAAAAAAAAAAAGTCTTATTGCATGTATAGAGGGATATTCAGAATCTGCCCGGCAACAGAAAGAAAGCGCTTGTTTAAGGTATTTTTTTGCAGTGAAAAGTAACTAAAGACAAGTTTAATGTCATACTGTGGAACATTCCAAGCAAACAAAATAAAATCTCTATGGAGACGAGCAGAAGAAAAGCTACATAGTGAAGCTTTAAGTTTGGATTCTTAGTTAATGTCAGATAGACTCCAGGGAAGACGACTAAAACAACAAAATCCTAAACTCATCACCTTTTTATTCCCATAACCATAAAAATGAAGTGAGTCGGCCATTTTCTTTTTGCCATGCTCAAAATCCAACATACGACATCCATGCACGAGCCCCACAGTGAGCTCCAGAGACGGGGCCAAGCAGCACTTCACAGCCTCAGTATGAAACAGCTCCCAGAGAAATCAAATAGAACATTATAACTCAAAATATCAGCAGGAGACAAGCGCCATAGTGAAAATGAACCAAAACCATAACTCGCTCACATGCCTGAAAACTGCAAAAACTATGGAGCAGTTAAGATGACTTGAATTTGAAACATTTTTACAAGTTACAAGTGGAATCGGCCTCGGGTTGAATTCACGCTGTAGAATCGGAAGTCATGTTTTCTAAAGGAGGACAGGGGTCTATTTAACTCAGCGGGAGAGTCCATGTTTTGTTTTGTTTTTGTGAAGAAATATACAAAGTTATAAACCACTAACGCTGAACCTTCGTTATGTGTCAGAGATTGACTCCATAAACTTGCCGTATTGATCTTATGGGTTCATTCCAACTGACCTCAATCACATGGAGTTGAATAACGTTCTACTTTTGGAAGTTATTCTGGAAAAGTTATTTCACTTTTGTTCAGATGTTAAACTTTGTGCCAGTTTTTGTTTCATGAGGATAGGCCCAGTAATCAACGAGATATTAACCTCAAACCAGACCAACAAATCTGTTATCTGACAGTTAAACAGTCTCAGAAGATAAGCAAGGCCGGGCCTGGTTAGTACTTGGAGACCGCTGGGAATACCAGGTGCCACGGTGAGGCACCAGGGGGCATGGGACAATATTCAAATTTAGTGTCACGATCATTATGGCCAAAATAATTGCAGTTAACAATTGTATCACGATAATTATTAAAGTTGCTGACAGTTTAAAATGTTATGGATATGAATAATTATAATTTTAATCCTATGAATAAGTTCCATGTTTAAAGGACTGCTATAATCTTGTACTTTGTCATCCGTGAAAACAACTACGATCTAGCGGAGAATAGTCTGGAGGAGCAGGGCCGTCAACTGAAATTTGGGGGCCCAGGGCAAGAAGTCTCACATGGGCCCCCATCTAATGCAAATTAATAGGAAGAGAGTCCAATTTTGGACCTCTAAACCCTAGGACAACAGACCCCTTTGTCCCCCCCGTCGACTCCCCTGTGGATAATTAGCTTTTTTTCTGGTCACTCTGGTGACACAATGGCGATTATCTTTGTTGACGATTATCACAATTATATAAAATGTCCCACGAACGATTATTGTCGACCCTTTTTATCACGATAAACGATATTATTGTTTATTGTCCCACCCCTAGGCGCCAGTGGCAAAAACTGATTGTGTCCTTAGGCAAGACACTTCACCCACACTGCCAATGGCGCAGATTGGCAGCCTCGCTTCCGTGAGTCTGCCCCAGGGCAGCTGTGGCTACAATAGTAACTTACCACCACCAATTGTGGAGGGAATGAATAACTTATTATTATTATTAAATTCTCCCTGCCCTCCAATTTTAAACTAAAGGACTCTACAAAGTTTTGATGTCTTGTGAACGCAACCTCAGAATTCAAGCCATTTTAACTCGAGCAGATGTTCCTTACTGCAGCGTAAATAAAAATACTGTAAAAATCATGTCGTGAATTAAAAAAAAAAAAAAAAAAAAAAACTTTGCTGGAGTTAGATGGTTAGAATGAGTCTTAAGCCTTACACTGTGACATGACACCCGGGAGCAGAGACCCTCTAGGACTCCCCTGGACTGTGGTACCTGGGCTGGGACAGGCTGAGGGGGGGTCCCAGGGGGGGTCCCAGAGGAGGAGCAGCGACCCGAGGAGCAGGGGGGGACAGGGGGAGGGTCTGAGTACAGCTACGCCCCCAAAGCCCCAGCGCAGCGCAGGCAGCAGGAGCAGAGGCAGAAGCAGTGAGTGAGGAGACAGATAAGACAAGGTGGACAACAGTGAGACATCATGGAGAATGGACAGTTCACAAACAGACGGGACAGTAGAACATGGGCCATTTTAAAGAAACAATATGTAACTTTTCTGGTGAAAGCGTACGCAGCTTTTTGGGGTTTTTTTTGTGAAGTACTTTGGTCAGTTGAAGTGGTTTCAAACGTGCTGTGTATAACTGAACTTGAATTGAACTGAATGATCCATAGTATGGCATTAAACTTATCGCCATGGAGACGAGTAGGTCAAGTTACAGGTCAGATCTGTGGAGAGGCAACCCCTATAAAAAGCAAGGTATTTGACCAATATGTAACAATATGTAAGGAATAATATGTAGCATTTCTAGTGAAGGGGTACACAACTTGCTTTTCTCCATGTTCCATAGTGCGGCATTACACTTATCGCCATGGAGACAAGCAGGTCAAGTTACAGGTCAGATCTGTGGAGAGGCATCCCCAATAAAAAGCAAGGTATTTGAGCAATATGTAACAATATGTAAGGAATAATATGCAACTTTTCTGGTGATGAAACTTGAAATTAGCTTTTCTCCATGTTCCATAATATGGTATTAAACTTATCGCCATGGTGACAAGCAGGTCAAGTTACGGGTCAGATCTGTGGAGAGGCAACCCCAATAAAAAGCATGTGTTTTAAGGTATTTGAGCAAATTTTAAAGAAACAATACTAACTTTTCTGGTGAAGTGGTTCGAAGATTTCTGTATTAAATAAATGGAACTCAGGACCTTTCTGTTACGGGGTGAGGTAAACGCTCTGCGCCATCATGATACGCGTATAATTTGTACTCGTAAACTTCACATCGCTACGGTTCTCTGGAGTTAGCCGCATGTGCTAAATGATTTGGAGTTTGCGTTTGGTGTTAAAAGAGGGAGCGGGTCAGAGGGAGGCAGAGATACGATTTCACCGCCTCATGGACTATAACGGAGCTCAGTCAATCTACTGCTAAGACTCTCCCCGCGCGTCTGTCTCCAAATATACAACACCAATAAACTGAGAACGAGCGGCACGGAGGCTAAAGCTAGCAACAGACGGGACCGGACAATGTAGGTCCACTAAATACATGTGGATCTTAAAGGTCTAGTTAAAGGTCCTGAATTATGTGAAATTGACTTTTCTGAGCTCTAAGCCATGTTTTAATCCCGTTACCTCCTCAAAAACACACCTGGAGTTGTTTTGTTACATTCACACGTTTGAGTAACAATTTATTATTAGTCTGTCTAGGTCTCCAAAGCTCAAAATGCTCTGTTCCACCTTGTGATGTCATGAAGCGGTAGTTTTCAAGTTAACAGCTCCTTTTTACCTTTATAAATTGGCCATTCCAAGGCTGAAATCATCCAAATGATTCTAGTGAAGGTGTGTGGAGTTTAAAAACACAGTGGAGCGCTTCTTGTATTACCACATGACCTCACAAGGTGGAACAGAGTGTTTTTAGTTTGCAGGGTTTGTGTTAAACATGTGTGAATGAAACAAAACACAACTCCAGGTTTGTTTGTGACGAGGAAACAACATTAGAACATAAATCAGGAAACGGTGTAATATGGGCCCTTTAACATTAGATCTTGTCAAAGTTTTTCCTTTACAGTTGATTGGTTAAACAAACAGGCCCGTTGACAGAAATTTGGGGGCCCGAGGCAAGAATCCTGACATAGGCCCCCCCTCTAATGTAAATTAACAGGAGCAGGGTTCAGTTCTGGGCCCCTAAGACCCTGAGGCCCAGGACAACAGACCCCTTTGTCCCCCCCGCGTCGACTCCTCTGCACATAAAGCAGAATGTAGCTAAATTAAAGCTATACTACGTAACTTTTATGGCGAATGATCCGCTACACTCACATTTTTAAGACTTACTCAGCAAAACACACAATACTAACAGGTTATAATTCAGCACCAAGAAACACGCTATATGCCGCCTGTTTGTCTCCATGGAGATGTTAATGCTTCGTCTGAAATGTTACACAGTGTGGCAATAAATGTACCGCCACCGGACCGAGGTACAGGTCGGATCTGTGGAGAGGCGACTTTGCTCACAGTGGAAATGCATGTTTTTGAACAACAAAGAACAATAAAGACGCCTGTAATTGAATAAATGCAAGACTGACAAGTTTAATGCCACACGGTGGGACATTCTAGGCAAAGGGATATAATCTACATGGAAAGCAGCAAGTGGCGAAGCTGCAGCCAGAAAAGTTACATAATGTTCCAGTTGAGTAAATGGGCAAAGTTCACAAAGTATTTCCTAGAACGTTCTCGATATAATTTTCCAGTAAATTAGATACAAGAACAATGGTAAAAGACAGACACAGACATTTAGACACAGATCGGCCGCGTCCCAATTCTCAAAGGTTGTTTCCTTTACACCTCAACTCATCGCTTCCTGCAGTTTTAGCCCCGACCAGAGAGATAAGGCAGCGGTTCAACAGTGTTCATCCACCTCTAAGTCCAGATATGAAATTCATTCATTTTCAGACTTCACATATTGGGTAAATCAAGATCTTAACATAATTATATACAACTAATGAACATGTAAAAGATATAGTCTAAAGTTGGTGGTTTGGTCAGAAGTCACTGGTCACTGTTGGTCTATTTCTTCCTAAAAACGCCCGACTAAAATGAGCCTCATTTCAAACTGAATCTGTCTGAAGCCTTTGGAGCACAGAAACTCGGCTGGGCTCTTTGTGAAGCTGAGGATCTGTAGTTTTGGCCTCTGTCTGATCTACTCTCATTATTAAAGGAATAATTCATGCACAATTTCAAATCCCGCACGGATTATTTTTGATAAATATAACATTAGGTAAAGCTAGTGTCTGGAGGGACGTCCGATAGATTAAACATTTGTTATGTTTAATCTAGCACTAGGGTCTTGACAATTCCCATGTCAAAGCTGAAGCATATGGCACTAAAAATGAGATTTAGGGACTTGTTATAAGGTAAAAATGTCCAGGCGAAATTCTTATTTAAGTCTTATTAATTTTATGTATTTAATTTTATTTGTACTTATTTAATTGTATTGTTGGATGTTATTATTATGATTATGATTATGATTA
>KN475596.1:11084-34669 GCA_000787095.1 Periophthalmodon schlosseri | reverse complement strand
CCCTTTTAGTCCTCCAGGCACTGCCCACTCCCAGCAGCTCTATTTCAAATGTGGTCGCCGGTGTTTAGTCCCACTTTAAAATGGTATCCCTGGAATTGAACCCCAGATTTTCCCGCTTTGAGGCATGAATGTGAACCACTCAGCCACCATGTTGAATCTGCTCCTCCGTTGCCCTGCTTTTAAAGAGAGCTAATTCTTTAAGTCACTAATGCTGCACCGTTTTGAACAAATAAATGTTTTTAAAACCTAAAACTAAACCCCACATCACCTCGGTAACCCTCGCGCCTTTGATTCAGCTCCGAGTCAGTTCAGATCAACATCACAAACACTTCAGACAGCCGCGATAAAATAAACTGTATTTTTAGTCTATTTTCAAAAAGATCTCTGCGTCTGCATTTAATCATTTCTGTGTAAACAAAGACTCAGAGCTGACAGAGAGAGGAGCAGAATCGGCCTTAATATGTCCATTAGAACAGAAGCAAGCGCCGCATTCACTTTGAGCTTTGCATAAGTCTGACAAATGTACAAACATGTGTCCAGCACCATAACAAGGCAACAAACTGACATCAGGTTCTGTGGGGTGAGGAACTTAATCCCATCACTGTACTGTCTCTGAAGAAGTAGGTCGGCCATCGCTACTTGTCACAAGAGAACAACACTGTATAAAATGTATTTATATTAGTGATGGGTCTTTCAGCTCTTTTATGGGATCCGAATCTTTTGGATCCGTTGTTGTTGAAAAGACCGGCTCTTTTATTATTTGCCAGAAGCCAATGTGAGAACTCATTTTATCTACAAACTGATCACAGAGTGTGAGTTTATCCTTTGAAATGATGCATGATGTAAATAAAACGTTGCACTATAATAATATTTATTCAAAAACTAACTGCGATTAAATTTTTTTTGTGCATAAAGCTCTTGTGTTGCCTGCTCTGCGTCTATACCACAGACTGTATAAAGTCTGTATAAAGTCTGAGTCTCTGAGTCTCTGAGTCTCTGAGTCTCTGAGTGTGTGAGTGTGTGAGTCTCTGAGTGTGTGAGTCTCTGAGTGTGTGAGTCTCTGAGTGTGTGAGTCTCTGAGTGTGTGAGTCTCTGAGTGTGTGAGTCTCTGAGTGTGTGAGTCTCTGAGTGTGTGAGTCTCTGAGTGTGTGAGTCTCTGAGTGTGTGAGTCTCTGAGTGTGTGAGTCTCTGAGTGTGTGAGTCTCTGAGTGTGTGAGTCTCTGAGTGTGTGAGTCTCTGAGTGTGTGAGTCTCTGAGTGTGTGAGTCTCTGAGTGTGTGAGTCTCTGAGTCTCTGAGTCTCTGAGTCTCTGAGTCTCTGAGTCTGAGTGTGGCTCTTGTGTAATCACTCAGGTGTGCAGCATTGATCAGAGCTCGGACAGAACAGAGGCTCTGTTTATTCACACTGCATCATTCACCATTACAGATCCTGGGAATTTTCTTTCATTTTCATATAAGTCTAATCAGAATTCCCCTCTTTCCTCAGAGACTCAGACTCAGAGACTAAGACTCAGAGATCCAGAGAGTCAGAGATTCAGAAACTCAGAGATTCAGAGTCTCAGACTCAGAGACTTACAGAGGAACAAAGCGCTGCAGCCGAGTGTTCAAAATGAGCAAATTAAAAAGGATTTAGGTCGAAGTGACGAGATCTGCTCAGCCAAATGGTGCTCATCATCCTATTAGGACTCACACTGCTGCTGATGGAGAGAGGGAGGAGGAGAGGAAGGAGAGGCAGAGGGAAGGAGGTGAGAGAGAGTTAGAGAGAGTGCTGCTGCTGATGGAGGGAGGGAGGGGAGAGGTGGAAGGAGAGAGGGAGAAGAGGAAGGAGAGAGGGAGAGGTTGAAGAAGGGAGTGAGGAGAGACAGAGGGAAGAAGGTGAGAGAGAGCTAGAGAGGGGAAGGGAGAAAGAGAGGGTGGGGAGAGAGAAGTGGAGACAGAGATGGAGGAGAGATAGGAACGGAGAGAGTAGAGGAGGAGGGAGGGAAGAGAGAAGGGTAAGAAAGAGAGATGAAGGAAAGGGAGTGAGGGGCAGGAAAGTGGGAGGAGAGAGAGAGGGAGAGGGAGGAGAGCAAGAAGAGGTCAAACGCAATTCAATTAGAGCACTGACTGAGACTGGACGGATGAATGAACAAGTCAATGGGAAATGTACAAACTGTAACGTAATGTTTCGATAAAGTTATGACAAAGGGAAAAAAAATGTTTCAATAAAGTTATGACAAAGAGAAAAAAAAAAATTTAAATCACATTTTTTCAGTTTTATCATTTCGTGTTTAAAATGTGCACTGCAAAACAAAAAGAAACATTATCCTTTAATTCTCAGCTCTATTTGCTTCCATCTAAAATTTCAACATTCCTTGGGGGTGTGTTGCTAACTAAAGGTACTGTTGTGTCTGAAGCTCTTTTACTCAAATTAGACGTTTAAAGCTTTGTTTTAACACAATAAACAATATGATAAAGTAAGAACTGAACCACAAAAGTGAGCTAAAATTACAGTCACAAGTAGCTAGCATTAGCCGACAGTTTTTCAGTTAGTCACTCTCACCTTTTTTAACTCCTAAACAGGACCACGGACGCTCCAATTGATCACAGGCGCCTGAAAATGTGTTTAAATCCATTTTGTATTTTTTCTTGCGTTCTTCAGATTATCTTAAAACCTTTTTGCCAGTGTTTGTGAATGTGTGTGTGTGTGTGTGCGTTGTGTCACCATGGTAACCGCTGAACATTCTGCCATAGACATACATGCACTGCAAGGTATCGATTGGTGTTTTTTCAGATTCTAGAATATCATGATGTCATAGTCCCAGATGGGGCACAAGAGCCAGTTTTTCCTATTGATTACATTGTACTTTGCTGTGAAATATCTAAGAAGTAAATTCACAAATGCTTCCCCTGCTCCAATGAATGATTAAAATCTATAACTTGCTATATAACAATAAAATGCCACGTATAATCAATATTCATTTTAGCTGCCCCCGTCTGTAGACACTGTTGTGATGTGGCAGAGGCAGCGGTTCCTGTCAGTGATCACAGACTGTGCCAGTTCCAGTAACTCAATGAAATAAAGTGAATATTCTGGACAGAGATCCGCCCCCTCTGGATTCAGATTTCCAATAAAAACTAATCTGTCACAAAAAATGACTGTCCAGTATATAAGGAAGTTTTACAGATATCACTTCTGGGATTCAGATGATGAGAAATACTGGAATATTGATAAAAATGCCATATTCTGCAGGAATATAGCAAGTTATAGATTCTCAAAGTAATTCAGAAAGTTAATGGGTTTAGTCACTATAGGAAGATCAGATCAGATTCAACTTTTGTGAATTTACATTTTGGATATTTCATGACAGCGTACAATGTAGTCAATAGGGAAAACTGGCCCTTGACCCCATCTGAGAGTATGACGTCATCACTAGAATCTGAAACTCACCAATATATGAAAATAACTCAAAAATATCAGGCACTGTTCCAGATTTTTACCGTCTTAAAAGCGTGAAAAACAGAACTAGTTCATTTTAAACAGTTTGCAGTCGTCCAAAGTTAACAACTAGCATACTAACTGCGCACTTCCTGACAATAAAACACTTTATAGATGCAGACAGCACACAGCAGATTTATTTTGACTTTAAGAGCTGCTTATACAGTATGTCTGTACTGGGGCAAGGCACATTTTGCTCAAATACATGGGGTAAATGTGGTACAGGGCCTTTAATTTGCCGTTAGTCTCCAGACTGTGTAGCTTTCAAACGTAAAGAATGAAGTACGCTAACTCATCAGGCCAACTCACGACAGCTTGATACTGTAAGCTAAAGCAAATACTCTTTACATATCAGAAAATGTGCGTAAAAATCAACCATAATGCCTGATGTTTTGCTTGAAATGTTCCCTAATATGGCAGTAAACTTTTCTATCGCCATGGAGACAAATAGATAACACCATCAGGCCATTTTAAAGATCAGATCTCACAGTAAGAATTCATGTTTTTCAAGGTATGTTTTAGCTTTAATCTTGTTTCTGTTTTATATTTCTCCTCTTTTATGTTTTATAAATCTGTGCAGTACTTTGGCAGCTGCAGTTGTTGTAAATGTGCCTTATAAATAACACTGACTTTTGACTTTGACAGTATAAACACTAGTAATTAAATAAACGCTACATACAAAAGTATAATTCTGCTGTAGAACGTTCCGGGCAAAGCAATAAGATCTCCATGGAAACGAGCAGGTAGCAGACCACCCACCTGAAAAGTTACACAGTGCGCATTTAACCCGTCTTCTCAGTGTGACTTCACACTACAGTTCTTATCAGCCTGCATTATCCGTGTCACCGTGTACACAGCCTGGGCGCTACTAGCACGAGCGCTAATGATCACGTAGCACACTGGATATTTATGCTGTAAATGTCAAATCCATTTTTCAGCGCGGCCGAAGCTGATGCTAAAATCACTACAGTTACTCGTTCTCATTCACATCACACGACTGTACAGACACCAGCACCGAACATTTCACTGTGTAAGATTTTTCCCCATGTATTTGAGCAAAATGTGTGTTACCCCAGTACAGATACGTTGCATAAGCAGCTGCTGAGGTCAAAATAAGTCTGCTGTGTGCCATCTGCATCGAATTAGATTATCTAATTAGCGTTTCATTGTCAGGTAATTAGCAAGTGCGCGTTAGCATGCTAGTTTTTACTTTACCGTCATGGAAAAACTCTGCTCTGGTCTCTGAGAGTTGTGAAAAGTGCTTATAAACTCATTGTGGTGAGTAACTAGGATGTTCTAAATGCATAAGGTAAGTGAGGATTAACTTTGGACCACTGCAAACTGTTTAAAATGAGCTACGTCTGTTTTTCTCAACAGTAACAATCAGGTAAAGTGCCTTTAATTCAGATCCGAGCAGCTAAAATGAATGTTGTTAAAATGCTGATTTCGATATTTCATGGCAAAGTACAATGTAATCAATCTGTAGGGGAAATTGGCTCCTGTCCCACATCTGGGAGTATACTGATACTTTGCAGTAATGTCACGCTGGAGGGGTACTACATGTATATCTGTGGCGGAATGTTTGGCGGTTACCGTGATGACAGGATACACACATTAGCAAACACTGCCAAAAAGGTTTTAACGTGGTCGGAAAACTCAAGAACAAATCCAAAAGTGATTTGTGAAAAGAGCTCATTTTCAGGAGCCTGTGATCAATCCGAGCGTTCATGGTCCTGTTTACGAGTTTGATTTTCAACAAAAAGGTGAGAGCGACTAACTGAAAAACTGTTGGCTAATGCTAGCTAGCTTGTGACTGTAATTTAATGCGTGAGAGACTAGTCTTAGAGCGCAAACTAGCCCAAATAATAGTTCCAAATAAATCAGTTCTTTCTGGTCAGACTGTGTTAAAACAAAGCTCAGATTAAAGTCTAACCTGAGTAACAGCGCTTCAGACAGAGCAGTGCCAACAGTTAGCTTCACACCCTCAGGCAATGTTGATGACATCAGCTACAACGTATGAATAGATGCAGAGTCGTGACAGAATCCATGTGCAGTTCTTATGCTATAATCTGCCACGGCCTGATTTATGGGGCACATTTTGCTGCATAGACACTCCCCTTATGGGCTTTACACCGCCGCCACGCTCGCCACGCTCGCACTGCGGAAACGATGACAATCCAGACTTATGGATAATACCACTAATTGAATGTGAGTGCTGTTTTAAAATCTGCATGTCAGGAGATGTGTGCAAAATAACTCAAAGTCACTAATCTTGGCGTCGCTGGAAACACATGAAGGTGTTTTGGGCGAGTGTCAGTTGGTAGAGTGTCACACCTACGGCGATTCCAGCTCCCTCAGATGAATACTGTCGTTGTGTCCTTGGACAAGACACTTAACCCACCTCACCCCCAGTGTCTGTGTGCACTGGTGTACGAATGTGTGCGTGAATGGCTGAGTGGTTCCTTGATGTAAAGTGCTTTGAGTGCCCTGAAGGTGGAAAAACGCTAGATAAAAATGTGACCATCAACCATTCATCAAGGTAACTGTGTTGAAGTTTTAGACCTTTCTGGGCCTCAAGAACTGTCTTAAAATTTGCGTCGGGATCATAGACTGTATAAATAAATGGACATAGCTAACCTGCTAACTGCTGCGTTCCAAATAGGAAGTGAGCATGAGCTCGCTTCCAGCTCCATCAGCTCGATTCACTTTACATTGCAAAAAGTGTCACCCCTCTCTCTGTAACTGCTGCTGTCAGACTCGTCATTTTGTCTTAATAACTGCTGCTGTCAGACTCGTCATTTTGGTCTTAAATTAACCCGCTCTACATGATCCTGGTGTTTTTATTTCGCTATTGTGTCCGTAAATCAAGATATGAACATTAATAACAGACAAATCAGGCGCCGTCTTTCTCAGAGGGCGCTCCCGCTAGCTTTAGCAACAGGTTTGATTGACAGTGTAGCTAAGCGCCCGCTCCCTGTTAAACCGGCTGTGCGGGCGGGAAGGGGCGTTACCTTCAACAGCCTCGCTCTGGATTGGCCCTTTCGTTGCGCCAGCTATGATACTGGCGGAAGAAGTCGACTCCAAATTGGCCCCTATAACCGTTCTAGCCTCGATGAGCTTCATTTGACAGGAGCCGAGCGCTATGGGTGATGTCACATTCACTTAAACCACTTCTTTATACAGTATATGGATGGGATGAGATGACAGTTTCGATTAGAAAAGAGAATTTACAAAAAGTCCGGATTAGAATCATGTGTTTTTGAAGTTGCCACATCTTCAGTAAACCTTAACTTTATACTTCAAGTTGTTGTTTTTTTTTGTTGTTTTTTTTCGTTCCTTTGTCTTATTTCTCACTCAGACCTAGAAACCTACTTCTGAACCACATCTCCCAGACAGACTGACAGAAGTGAGAATGCCAGCTCTGCACCTGCCTGTCTCTATGGAGGTGTTTTTGCTTTGCCTGGAATGTTCTACAGTATGGCATTAAACTTTTATCTTTATAGAGACAAGCAGGTGAAACCGCCAGGCCAAGTTGCTGGTCAGATCTATGGAGAGACCAGCTCATTCCCAGTAAGAATGCATGTTTTTCCAAGGTCTTTTTGTAGCAATAAAAACGCCTGTAATTTAACATATACTAGAAAGATAAGTGTAATACCATACTGTGGAACATTCCAGAGAGAAGCAGGTGGCAGACCCTCCGTCGTGACCAGCCGAATGTCCTCTGTCCCAGCCAGAGCAGAAGTGTTGCATTAATGCAGCAGGTGAGACAAGCAGGTGACAGGCTCAGTTACTGGTGACATCTGTGGCAAGGCGAGCTCGTTCCCAGTAAGAATGCATGTTTTTCCAAGGTCTTTTCGTAGCAATAAAACACCTGTAACTGAATAAGTACTGGGAAGATAAGTGCAATGCCATACTGTGTACCATTCCAGAGAGAAGCAGGTGGCAGACCCTCCGCAGTGACCAGCCAAATGCCCTCTGTCCCAGCCAGAGCAGAAGTGTTGCATTAATGCAGCAGGTTTAAGATCCAAACACATTTGTTCATTAATATTGATTCATTCATCTCCCGCACTGTTCAGTGACGGCTGCAGTGCAGGGGCCAGATACAGAGGCAGGGCTGACTCAGAACTACGTACGAGCTCTCACTCACACAGAAACACAGGACTTTATATTAGTATTATTGTCAGTGATATCTCTATACATGCTAAATATACAAAACTTTACACAAAACACACTTGTACATGCACATACAGAGGAGATTTGAACTAAAGTAGTGTAAAAATTGTAAAAAAAAACAACTTTATACCTAACATAACATCCAAGTGTGAATGTGCAATATCTCAAACCATCAAATGTATAATAATTAATTCAATAGTTAAAGGTGTACTGTGTAACTTGTCACCTGCTCGTCTCCATGGAGATGTTATTACCTGGAATGTTCCACACTATGGGCTTAAACCTCTATCTAGCTTCTTTTTTTTTTTTTTCAGTAAGTGTTTTATTTAATCATTTTAGTCCCACTGAGTTACTCATCTCCTTTTATACGTATATTTTAGACAAGAGCTAAAAACAGTTCCAAACCAAAGATCTCATTTCCAAACCGTTTAGCATCGTTTAAACTGACCTGAGCAGTTCTTTTCGTTTCCACTCCTTTTGTAAATTATTCTAGAGTGTGGGTGCGGAATACTAAATAGATTTTATTGTTCAAATATCTCCTAAAAGAGATTCACAGTGTGAGTGGGGTCACAATGCTCACTGAATCATACTGGAACATACTGGAACATACTGAATCATACTGGAACATACTGGAACATACTGGAACATACTGGAACATACTGGAACATACTGGAACATACTGGAACATACTGGAACATACTGGAACATACTGGAACATACTGGAACATACTGGAACATACTGGAACATACTGGAACATACTGGAACATACTGGAACATACTGGAACATACTGGAACATACTGGAACATACATGTAAAAAAAATCATCCTTTTATTTAAGTCTATTTTTTTGGCAAAAATGTTACATACTGTGGTTTAAAGATGGTGCTGACACTACATGACTTGGCTGTTTATTTTTCATGGTAACGTTGTGTCGTCATCATAACTGCAAAAAAATATATATATTGTAGACTCACCTCCTACATAACGTCACTATCTGAAATCTCCTCTCTTTAAAGGTCCTATATCACATAATCAAACTGACTCTTGTGAGTTTTAAGCCATGTTCTAACGCTGTTACCTCCTCAAAAACATACCTGGAGTTGTGTTTTGTTTCATTCACACATGTTTGAGTAACTCTTTATTATTGGTCTGTCTACATCTCCAAAGCTCAAAATGCTCTGTTCCACTTTGCGATGTCATGTAGTGGTAGTTTTCAAGTTAACAGCTCCTTTTACCTTTAGCTCAGTAGAGATTAGAAATTCCAGGGCTGAAATCATCCAAATGATTGTAGTGAAGGTGTGTGGAGTTTAAAAACACAGTGGAGCACTTCCTGTATTACCACATGACATCACAAGGTGGAACAGAGTGTTTTCTGTTTGAGAGAAGAACTCAATCTGCAGGGTTTGCGTGTTAAACATGTGTGAATGAAACAAAACACAACTCCAGGTCTGTTTGTGATGAGGAAACAACGTTAGAACATCACAACAAAACAGTGTAATATGGGCCCTTTAAACTTGGATAAAGACATTATTTTTTGGTATTTTTTGTTAAATTTTGTGTCATCATAACTGCAAAAATATATATATATCATAGACTTGATTTCTGCATAAAATTCCTATCCGAAATATCCTATTTTTGAACTCCTGAGCTGACACAGTGACAGCCTCTGCTCTTTCACCAAAAGATCTTTGAATGCAAACTCCAGGAATAGCATCTGGCCTTAAAATACCCACGTTTAAAATCAGTCCTTTGAATAGTTTGACAGAGGAGCAGCCTAAATATAAACTTATATGTCCTCCAAAGCTATTTCACACAATCCAACACGCGTTACCTGTATTAACCGCGATCTGCATTCAACACAAGCATCGCGTATCAACCTGCGCTAATTATTTCTGAAATGGCTCCAATCTTTCGCTCATCAAAACAGTCATTTCGTGGGTAAAAGCCAGACAATTAGGTACAGGGGTAATTTTGAGGCAGCGAATCTGAAGCAGAAAGTCTTATTATAATTTCCAAATGGATAAAAAACACGACTCTGGGATTGATTTTGATGTAAAGTCTAAAAAAATTGTCATAAATGTTGGTGGTGTTTTGGTTGCGGTGACAGATATGACGCGAGCGCTTAGCTAGCCCGGAGCGAAATTGCGGGCTTTGACTTGAAAATGGATCAATAGAGGAGCCATTAGAGACAGAACAAGCAGAAAGGGTTTAACTTTGAAAAGCTTTTTAAAATAATTCAGTTTTCAGAAAAGAGAGAAGTCAAAATGCCATTATAAGTCCACGAATCGACATTACAATGCAAATGGTCACAACGTGAAAATCATTGAAACTCACAGAGCTGTTATTTGTTTCATTTGCAGAAAACAAAATGTCTGGAAGTGAAAAAAAACCAAAACAAAACTGCTAACCTTATAATATAGAGCGCTACAAATATGTTCAGAAATGCATGGGATTCTTGATACTTTACGGCTGATTTCGTCAACATTCCCTGTGGGGGTGATGCTAACTGTGGGCGCTGCTCTGTCTGAGGCCTCGTTAGACTTTAATCTGAGCTTTGTTTTAACCATCTGACTAGAAAGAACTGGCTACAACAGGCGAGCTGGTCTGTGCTGTTAAACAAGTCCCTCTCAAATAACATTACAGTCACAAGCTAGCTAGCATTAGCCAACAGTTTTTCAGTTAGTCACTCTCACCTTTTTGTTGAAAATCAAACTCCTAAACAGGACCATGAACGCTCGGACTGATCACAGGCTCCTGAAAATGTGCTGTTTAAATCCATTTTGTATTTTTTCTACTATCGTAAACCTTTTTGGGCAGTGTTTGCTAATGTGTGCGTTGTGTCGCCATGGAAACTTCTAAACATTCCACCATAGACATACATGCCGAACACTCAAAGTAAAACTGCAAAGTATCAATTTGGAGATGTTTTGTCAAGTCTAGAATGTTCCACAGTATAGCATTAAACTTATCCATCGCCATAGAAACAAGCAGGAAAGCCAAGTTACAGGTCGGATCTGTGGAAGTATGCATGTTATTAGGTAAGCAATAAAAACATCTGCATTTGAATAAAATACAAGATAGATGTTTAATCCTATACCGGAACATTCCAAGCCAAGCATGATATAGCAGATCGCTCTAGCAGAAAAGTTACCTAGTGCATCTTTATTGCTCCTGTTGTGTTTGAAATGTGCACTGTGAACAGAATCAGGGACAGGGATCCTCTCTCTCTTTCCATCCCTCTCTCTCTCCATCTCTCTCCATTCATCTGCAGTAGACAGAGGCTGACTGGGGGTTAATGGTCTATACTGACAGAGAGCACAGAGCAGAGGGAGGGAAGAACACAAGGAGAGAGAGGGAGGGCAGAAGGAGGGCAGAACACAGGGTGAGAGAGAGGGAGGGCAGAAGGAGGGCAGAAGACAGGGAGAGAGAGAGAGGGAGGGCAAGGGCAGAAGGAGGGCAGAAGACAGGGAGAGGGAGAGGGAGGGCAGAAGGAGGGCAGAAGACAGGGAGAGGGAGAGGGAGGGCAGAAGGAGGGCAGAAGACAGGGAGAGGGAGAGGGAGGGCAGAAGGAGGGCAGAACATAGGGAGAGAGAGAGGGAGGGCAGAGGGGGAGAGGGCACAGAGCAGAGGGAGAGAGAGAGGGATGGCAGAGTCCAGGGGAAGAGATAGAACAGAGGGAGAGAGAAAGGGCAGGGCACAGGGAGAGAGAGAGAGAGAGAGAGAGAGAGAGAGAGAGAAAAGGAGGAGAGAGTGGGAGGGCAGAGGGAGAGAGAAAGAGCAGAGGGGGAGAGAGAGAGCAGAGAAGAGGGAGGGAGGAAGAGAGAGTAGAGGGGGAGAGAGAGAAGGAGAGAGAGAGCTGACTATTGTTGACTCAGGTAAGGCACTACACCAGGCTTCTCTCTCTTTGTTTCTCTCTTTGTTTCTCTCTCTGTTTGTCTCTTTGTTTTTCTTTCTCTGTTTGTCTCTCTGTTTCTCTCTCTGTTTCTCTCTCTGTTTCTCTCTCTGTTTCTCTCTCTGTTTCTCTCTCTGTTTGTCTCTTTGTTTTTCTTTCTCTGTTTGTCTCTCTGTTTCTCTGTTTTGTCTTATTTGCACTGTTTATTTGATATTGATGCTTTCACTGACTGTTCTGATCTTTATCCTCATGATCTGAAGAAGACGCGGGTCTGCTGCAGACTTATTTTCATATTGATTCATAAAAGGTTCGATGTGCAGCAGGAAGAGGCCTCCTGATGTTTGTGAATTCACAAACTCTGGAGCATCCATCTTTAATCTCTCCTGCTGTTAAATTTGGACCAATCACAGAGCAGCACTGTGGTTTGAGGCCCAGAATAAACCAAAGATACAAACATAGGTCTGTCTTTGCAGAAATGCAGACGTCTTTGTTGATATGTGCAGTACTCTGAATAGAGTTCTACACATTGATCTGGAATGGCTCTCGCTCAAAGAGGTCGGGAAAACGGAACGCTGTGACGAATATTTGAATCTGATTGGTGGAAGCGTCACAACAGCGCAACAAGCCAAAAAATCTAACTTTTGTTACATCCAGCTGAGAGAAAAGCACACACATCTTTCCCACCATAAATGCACAAATGAACATAGCTAACCTGCTAGCCGCCGCGTTGCAAACAGGAAGTGAGCATGGGCGCGTTTCGACTCCTCTTTCTGCGGTTTGTTTTAAAATGTTCTTTTTATCCTGCTCTACATGATTGTTGTGTTTTTATTATTTATGTATTTATTTTTTTTTTTTTTCCTAAATCAAAATATGAACATTAATAACAGACCAATCAGGTGCCCTCTTTCCCTGAGGTCGCTCCCGATAGCTTTAGCAACAGGTTTGATTGACAGCGTTGCTAAGTGCGACAACGGCGAGTATCAGAGTTGCCAGGCTTCAGCGACTCAACCCTCACAAGAGCGTCTGAAAAAATGCCCAAAACCCGCAGACCGTACGTCACAGCTGGATTTTCCTCTGTTTGTAAAAGTAGCGCTCCTCCAGTAACACAGCCCCGCCCCCTCCTCTCTCTCTCTCTCTCTCTCACACAAGTAGAAGTTCCACAGAGCGCTGATGGCTTTGAATATGAAGATGTGTCACCAAAATTAAGGACTATCATTAGGGTTATTCTAAAATCAATACGTTTTACATGGAAAATAGCTCTGGCCAAACCCGCCGGGGAAAAAAAATAGTGTACAACTCTTAAAAAGCCCAATTCCGTGAGAAAACCATGTACTTGGCAGCACTGGAGAGTATCATCAACAATCATTAGCCGCTATAACTGCTAGCCTCAATGAGCTTCATTTGACTGGAGCCGAACGTGTGGGTGATGTTGCGCTCTCTCAGTCCACTTCTATATACAGTCTATGGTCTCTCAACATAAAGAAACACTTTACGAATTAGTTCTGTGGAAATCGGAGCTGACACCAAACAGGTTGTGAGTCACAGTGTCTGTTATATGCTACGACTCAAACGAAAATCTCTGTTAACTTCTATTTAAAGGGCTCATATTACATTTATTATTTTCTGATCAGAAAACTAACACTTGATGACATCACAAGGTGGAACGGAGCATTTTGAGCTTTGGAGATGTAGACAGATAATAATAAATATAGATATAATAAAGGGTCACTCAAACATGTGTGAATGAAACAAAACTCAACTCCAGGTATGTTTTTGAGGAAGTAGCAGCATCATAACATGGCTTAAAGCTCACAAGAGTCAGTTTTGTGTAATATAGGACCTTTAACCATAACAAAAGTACACACAGTGTTTTAATGTGTGGAGGAGGTAATAGCTTGTGCTGAACAGAATTCAGCGTGGCCTCATTAATAAAGAAGTATCACGTTTTAATATCACCAATTACTATAATAACAATAGAGGTTTTCATTTGCCTTGTGATCAGAATCATTATACAGCTTTTAATACCCACATTATAAGAAGATAGACTGTAATGAGAAACACAAACAGAGTGAATAAGATGAAGGTAGGGTTTATGTAGCACAGGGAGAACAAGTCTGCACAGCCTAAAGACCTGAGACTACAGACCAGAGACCAGACCAGAGACCAGAGAACAGAGACCAGAGAACAGAGACCAGACCAGAGACCAGAGAACAGAAACCTGAGACCAGAGAGCAGAGACCAGAGATCAGATACCAGAGAAAAGAGACCTGAGACCAGAGACCAGAGACCAGAGAAGAGACCAGAGAACAGACCAGAGACCAGACCAGAGACCAGAGAAAAGAGACGTGAGACCAGAGAAAAGAGACCTGAGACCAGAGACCAGAGACGAGAGGCCAGAGACCAGAGACCAGCGAAAAGAGACCTGAGACCTGAGACCTGAGACCAGCGACCAGACCTGAGACCAGAGACCTGACCTGAGACCAGAGACTAGAGACAGAGACCTGAGATCATGCCAGCCCAGGGACCAGAGACTAGAGACAGAGACCAGACCAAGGACCAGACCAAGGACCAGACCAGAGACCAGATGAGAGACCAGAGACCAGAGACCAGAGACCAGAGACCAGAGACCAGAGACAGGAACTAGGAGACCAGAGACCAGAGACCAGAGACCAGAGACCAGAGACCAGAGACCAGAGACCAGAGACCAGAGACCAGAGACCAGAGACCAGAGACCAGAGACCAGAGACCAGAGACCAGAGACCAGAGACCAGAGACCTGAGACCTGAGACCTGAGACCTGAGACCTGAGACCTGAGACCTGAGACCTGAGACCTGAGACCTGAGACCTGAGACCTGAGACCTGAGACCTGAGACCAGAGACCAGAGACCTGAGACCTGAGACCTGAGACCTGAGACCTGAGACCTGAGACCAGAGACCAGAGACCAGAGACTGAGACTAGAAACTCAGATCAGAGACCAAAGACTAGAGATCTGAGACCAGAAACCAGGGACCTGCGACTGAGGAAAGGGACCAATAATCTCATTGTCTCCTCCAGGACTAATGCTACAGGTACATCCTCCATCTTCATCTGTCACTGACTCTCTCTCTCTGTAACTTCTGCTTCTTCCCTCTCTTTTCGCACACTCCCTCTCTCTTTCTTTCTCTCTGACTATCTTAGCTGCAGCTGGCTCTCTCTCCCTCTCCTTTCTCCCTTTGTCTCTCCCTCTCTCAGCCTCTACACTGTCACTGGCTCTCTATCTCTGTCCGTACTCATCCCTTTCTCTTTCTCTCTCCGCTTTCTCTCTCTCTCTTTCTCTTTCCATCTCTCTTTCGCTCTCCTCCTCTCTCCCTCTGTCACACTCTATTTGTTTGATTCTTTCTCACCCTCTTTCTCTCCCTCTCCCTCATCTCTCTCTCTCTCCCTCTCTCTTTCTCTTTTTCTCGCTCTCTCGCCATCTCTCCCTCATCTCTCTCTCTCCTTCTCCCTCTTTTCTCCCTCTGTCACGCTGTTTGATTCTTTCTCTCCCTCTTCCTCATCTCTCTCTCGCTTTCTCTCGCTCTTTCTCTCTCTCCCTCATCTCTCTTCCTGTCTGTCTCTCTCTCCCTCTTTCTCTCCCTCACCTCTCTCCCCTTCTCCCTCTTTCACGCTCTATCTGTTTGATTCTTTCCCTCCCTCATCTCTGTCCCTCCCACTGGAACAGTCCCAGGTGCTCCGAGCCCCTCCATCACGCCCCCTCTCCCCGTCTCCTCTTCCCCCAGCCCGGCGCATTAATCCTGGGATTGTAGATTTACCGCGACAGCCTGGTCCTTGGAGCTGTGGGTTAGTCCACTTGAATCTCACGAGGTTTGGCTTGTTTTTTCTCTGCACTGCTCGCTCCTCTCTGCTCCCGTCTGAAAGCTTCAAAAACCCTGCTCCCTGTGACTTCCGGATAATCCCGCCTGGTTTAGCTGACACTTCACCTTGAAAACCGAAGGTACACGGGATTATACCAAACGGGAAAGTAACTAGTTCATACAGGTTTTGTTTTCATATAGGGGATCCTGGATTTATATGCGAGTCTACAGTAGCAAGATGGCGGACGTAGTTGGCGAATTGGAAGAATGTTTGATTGACAGGTGACAGAAATCTGGATTGATCTTTTAAAGCTGCAGAGAAGAGCAATTTATCCTTTTTTGCCAATGTTTAAAACAGTGAATCTCAAACAGTGTCAGGCGACTTTTCACCTTTGAAATGGTAAATGGTCAAACGGCCACATTTTTATATAGCGCTTTTCCACCTTCTAGGCTCTCAAAGCGCTTTACTTCAAGGAACCACTCACCCATTCACACGCACATTCATGCGCCAGTGTACGCCGACACTGGGGGCGAGGCGGGTTAAGTGTCTTGCCCAAGGACACAACGACAGCATCGATCTGCGGGAGCTGGAATGGCATCGCCAACCTGCGGGTCAGCGGATCTGACCGCTCTACCGATGATGTTTATGTCGAGAGCGGGATTCGAACCGCCAACCTTCGGATCAGTGGACCCTTGAATCCTTTTCTAGCATAGACCACTCCTGGATGAATGAGGGATTACATCGACTGAACAAATACAAGACAGTTGAGGTTAATGCCATACAGTGGAACATTACCAGCAACACAATAACATCTTCAGACAAAACGGTTGCGGACCTTGATCAGAAAAGTTCCACAGTGCACCTTTAAGCAAATCGTCCGGTATAAATAATAAGACTTCAAACTTTTTGGGGGGGAAAGTTTAGTTTCAACAGTGCTAACAGTAAAAAGTTTAAAAATTGAATTCGTAAAGTACAGTAGCAGAGGTGGTAGAGTAGCCAACGCTACTTCAAAATAATATTACTCAAGTAGAAGTACAAAGTAGTGGTCCAAGAAATGACTCAAGTTAGAGTAAAAAAGTATTTGGGAAAACTACTAATAAAGTAAGAGTAACTTAAAGAGTAACTGTCGGGACGTAACATCTGATTTATAATTTGAAGTGAATGTAATTTGAAGGACAAAACATGAAATAATGCACAAAATCTGGTATTTTCAAACAGGCACAAAAATGAACCAAACCAAATCATATCTGAAGGAGCTGCAAGAAATACAAATGTTCAGATATTTCATATTGTCGACGTAAAGCTCAAGTCACTTTAGACTTACTCACAGTGGGAAGAGGAACCATTTTTTTTGCTCAAGGAAGCGAACTGTTACTTCAATAAAAATATTACTCAAGTAGGAGTAAGTATGCTGCTAGAAAAGTACTCTGAAAAGTAAACTTTCTGAGTATGTAACTGAGTACTACCCACCTCTGTGCTGTAGTTACTTTGACTTTACGCAGCTATCATCTCGTCACACTGTTCTATCCATCCTTTCTTTTTAATGAACCATATTACGTTCCGGTTTGTCCTTAAATATCCTCCCTGTCATCAACTTCCTGTCTTCTAATTCCTTTCATTTCCACTTTAAAATGAGTCCCGGGAGAGTCAATGTTCAGACGGGATCATTATCATCCGCGCTGCTCCCAAATCGGCTCTGGAAACGTGAAATATTCCGTTTTTTCCGACATTGGCAGTTCGAAACCAGAGCGTACCTCCACAGTTCACTGCATAAGGGCTCTCAGCTGGATCCAGTTAAACCTGTATTGATCCGAGATTGGGATAAATGGGATTCTCAAACCGGAGACTCTGGAATTGGTCCCCACTCACACTGTACAACATGAAATACATTACAGCAAATAGACGAAGGACAGCGACAAGATAGAAATGGGTTGTTTCCGGATGACAGACTGTGCCCATGTCTTTAGATAGTGATAGGAGCCAGTATATGTTTATTATTATTGATAATGTGGTTGGTATGGAAAAAACATTAAATTATATATAGCAAATAGTCAAAGGATAGCAAAAATGCAGAGGATAGACTGTGCCAATGTCTCTTAGATGGGGAAGGAACGAGTTTTTATTATTACTATGGTTGTTATGAAAAAAAAAGAAAACAAAAAAACAAAAAAAACCCATCAACCCCTTACCAAGACTATGAGAGCCTATTTTCCCTAAAACGCCTGACTAAAATGACCTCCAATTCAAACTGAATCTGTGTCTGAAACATAGACTGTACAAAGGGAGGGAAGCAGGGAGCAGGCGCTTAGCAACGCTGTCAATTAAACCTGTTGCTAACGCTAGCGGGAGCGACCTGATTGGTCTGTTATTTATGTTCACATCTTGATTTACGGACACAATAGTGACATAAAAACAGCAGGATCATGTAGAGCGGGTTAATATGAACATTTAAGACCAAAATGATGAGTTTGACAGCAGCAGTTACAGAGAGAGGGGCCACAGTTTTTCAATAGAAAATGAATTGGAGCCAGAATCAATGAAACCGGAAGCGCCCCCATGATCACTTCCTATTTGGAACGTGGCGACTAGCACGTTAGCTATGTCCATTTATATATACAGTCTATGATCTAAACCCTTTGGAGCATAGACAAATGTCTGGGCTCTTTGTGAAGCTGAGACTCTGTAGTTTTGTCTGATCGACTCAATATAAGTGGGAACAAGCTCTGCACTGAGGAAAATCCTATTTCAAATCCAACCTGGATTTTTTGGTAAATATAAGCATAGGTAAAGCTGGTGTGGAGGGATCGTCCAATAGACAGTAACATTTTTCTGTCTGTACACAGACACTGCGGGCAAGGTGGGTTAAGTATCATGCCCAACGACACAACAACAGCATTCATCTGTGGGAGCTGGAATCACATCACCAACCTGTACGTCTGTGGATCTGACTGCTCTCCCAATGAGGTTTATGTCAAGAGCAGGATTTGAACCACCAACCTTCTGATCAGTGGACAAACTCTCTACTATCGCTCCAGACTGAACACTTGTTGGGTCTTGACCCATGTCTCACTAAAAGCATATCTTGCTAAAAATGAGATTTAGGGACCTGTAATTAGGTTAAAAAAGTCCAGGCAGAATTAATGTAAAAGCCCTATTCAAATGTGAATTTTGGGACTCATTTTTATTAGTGGGTTTGGAATAGAAACTGGTTTTGATTCTCCCGAATGTTTGATTTGGCTGAAAATAAGTTTGATGCAGCGTTCCCTTTATTTTTGACATGTCCATGGGCTTCATAGTTCTCTTTTATCAGAAAGTGGACACAAAGGAATAGAAAAATAAAAAATATATATCATCTTGAGCCAAATTACAAGATCCCTCCAAATAATGAAAGGAGAGCAACAAGACAGAAATGAGTTGTTTTCTGAAGATAGACTGTACCACTGTCTCCAGATAGGGACAGGAGCCAGTACTTATTATTACTGATTATGTGGTTGGTATGAAAGATAAATGACCCATGCACCAAACTGCAATATAGAAATTATATATTAGCAATAGTAAAGGATGTAAACAAAGCCAAAATGGTTTTCAGTATTTATTTTTATTGATTATGTGGTTGTAATGAAAAAGTAAATGTACCAAATTTTAATAGAGCATATAAAGCAGAAATTGGTTGGTTTTGGTAAATAGACAGTACCAATGTTCTTTTTACACGGGGTCAGGAGCCAGTATTTCTTATTATCGTTTATACGGTTTTGAGAAAAATGACTCCAAAGAAAATGCCACAAAATATATTAAATTGGAAAATAAACATTATGGAAAATTGTCAACAAGGATAGTGTCATAAACGGAAATGGGTTGTTTTCAGAAAATAGACAGTTCCAAGTAGCCCCTATTTCTTATGATTGAATATTTGGTTTTGATGGGAATTACTTCTTCGTGCTTATCAAAACACCACAGTATGAACCAAATTACATTCAAAACATCTCAAACAATAATGATCACAACATGTAGAAGCCAGTATTCTTCATCGGTGACTATATGACTATTATTTCAGTAAATAGACTGTGTCATTCTATTAGATGGAGGAGGAGACAGTATTAGTTATCATTGATTATATGGAGTTTTCTTATAAGAATGACCCCAGACAGGAGTTGAGTTCCATATTTGAGTATCATAGCAACCAAAGAGCCAATCCAGAGCGAGGCTGTTGAAGGTAACGCTCCTTCCCACACAGCTGGTTTATAGCAAGGAGCGTGTGCTTAGCAACGCTGTCAATCAAACCTGTTGCTAACGCTACCGGAAGTAACCTCGGGGAAAGAAGGCGCCTAATTTGTCTGTTATTAGTGTTCATATCTTGATTTACGGACACAATAGTGAAATAAAAATACCAGGATCAAGTAGAGCGGGTTAATACGAACATTTTAAGACTAAAAAGATGAGTCTGACAGCAGCAGTTACAGAGAGAGGGGCCACAGTTTTTTAATAGAAAGTGAATTGGAGCCAGAGTCGATGGAGCCAGAAGCGCGCCCATGATCACTTCCTATTGGAAACGCGGCGGCTAGCAGATTAGCTATGTCCATTTATATATTCAGTCTATGATTAGAACATTATTCCACTATATATGAAAACATGCCACAAAATCAGTATATTTGCCTTCCATCTCTCCCACCTTAATAAAAATCATATCTGCAACAAAAATATATATCGACTAGCTGTTTGGAACTTGTTTAAAACTACAGTGAAATTATGTAGTCCACTTTTAGACCTGGTTTAGCCCTAGATTAGACCTGTAAGAGTCCTGTTATAGACCTGGTTTAGATCCGGTGATACTCAGGAAGCCACATTTTTTCTTTGGTGGTGGTTTGTGTGAAACGTTCGAGAGCTACTCTTCCATTAAACCAATACATTTTAAAGCCGTTCATAGGGCTACAAGATTTTCGAAGTACTGAGATTGCGATTAGATTTGAAATATGGTTAAAAAGTAGGTTCTGTTCAGACAGCACAGGTATAACAAGATTTTTTAAAACAAATATTTAGTTCTTTACAGATAACATTCCATTTTATTATCGAAATAACTGCTGCCTTTGGGGATCGATAACTGCTCTAACTCAAATTGTGATTTCAGTTTGTCTGCTATATATTAGGCATCCCTACATTCATACGAATACACTCTCTCTCCACACCATCATTCTCCTATTTTAGCTACATCCAACTTCCACCGCAGCACCAGAACCGCCAGCCTCCTCAGCCTCTCCATCTCCTCCTCTTCGCTATTCCTCACTGAACCAAATGGCGTTGCACATTATAGCAGCGAGACCAGGGACCACAAGCTCAACAGCAAAGTACAAATAGATACACTGACACATGGTGAATACTAAAAACTCACTGGAATGTAAAAAACAAACACATTCATTCTAGATTAAGACTCGGTCCCGGGTGGAGTCATTAACGTTAAACAAATGACATTGGAGCTCGTGTTTTTTTTCCGCGCCGCTCGTCCCGGCTCTTTCGCGCGCACGCTCGTGACATTGTGGGCGTCACGTGCACCGATTAACACGGAGTCTCATCACATACACTTAAGGCTACGGCTCGTCTCCAGTCCCCGGTCTGTCCCTCCTCTGGGCTCGGGCTCTCGTTGACACTGCACTGTGAATAACATGGAGCTAATCAGGAAGCAAAGTCAAATGGGAATAAACATAAAGCGCATCTTCTATTGACCGCACCGGAGGACTCAGAATGCTAATGCTAATGCTAATGAGGGGACATACGCACAGTCAATATATACGATATATACACGACATGGAATTGTATTAAAGAACAGGGGCCACGCGGGGTTTGAAGACCTATTTCAATCTCTGTGCATTACAGCTAATGAACACAGTTTTCTATTTGCTGTCTTAAATAAAGACTACAAACTGTAATTTGGTTTCGCGGATTAAAACTATTAACCAAATAAATCATACACTGGTTGTAAAGCATTAATAATATTACTACTACTAATAATAATAATAATAAGAAGAAGAAGATTGGGCTGTTCTAATACACAGAGGAAGATTTTTTTCAGAGTCTGGGACCAGCTACAGCAAAAGCTCGGTCCCCTCTAGTTTTTAAAATCATCTGGTCTGCTGATCTCAAAGTTCTACTGGGAACATGGACAGAAAGACGGTCAGAGAGATATGGAAGATATGGAGGAACCAACCCATGGAGACATTTAAAAACCATCATCAGAATCTTAAAGTCGGTCCTGAGCCAGTGCAGAGGCCAACACAGGAGAAATCCGCTCATATTTCCTGGCGCCCCTGAGCACGCCGCTGCAGCATTTTGGACTAACTGTAAGCGGTGGATGGAGCCTGGTCCAACCTACAGTACAGGGAGTTACAGTAGTCAGTAATCAGCAGATGTTGGAGGCATGAGCGCTTTTCCAGATACTCATAGTCAATTTACAATTTCATGCATTTTTCATTCACTACACACTCATGAAGCCACGGCCGTCATGGGGTAGACTGACGGAAGTGAGGCTGCCAATCACCGCCACCAACACACCACGTTCATAATAGGCAATGTGGGTGAAATGTCTTGCCCAAGGACACAGCAACTGTTTTGCCACAGCTGCTCCACTGCGGCCCCTGGGATTCACAGCGGTCTCCTGTCCAAGTCCTAACCAGACCGGGCCCTGCTTAGCTTCAGAGATCGGACGAAACCAGGCTTGACGAGGAGGTTTAGCATCGAGTTATGTTTTTCGATCTGAAATAAAGGCTGCAGGCTGTGATTGGGTCTCAGGTATTATAAACTATATAGACCATACGCTGGTTGGTGGTCACACGTCGTTGGTAGATGCTCCGGGGGCACACTCACCAAAACTTGGCTGCCATTCTGTACCAAGGGGCTCTCACTACGCGTTGGTTTGCCAAGTGAATCCCCTGTAGCGAGAGCTATAAACCACTACGACTTCATATTTGACTGAAGATTATATTTAAGACCAGTGTTTCGAGGTTTACATTACTCCACAGGGAGACATTTTGTTTGCACAGATGGACACGATAGACACATAAGAAGAAAAAAAGTTATAACGTGCCATTTATATTCACTCCCTCTCCCCTATATATACATACTCACACCACGTCACTTGTACTTAAAAGCTGACCTCAAGAGTTCAGGCTACAGCACATGTGTAGGGTCAGAGGTCAGAGGTCAGAGAGGATGCCCCTGGTCTGTCTCCTCATCGCATATAGCTTCATGCTCCACATTTTTGAGCATTTAACCACATTACAGGATCGTTCCCTCATCAGAAACATGCCTGGAGCTGTTTTTTGTTTCATTCACGCTTGTTTCATTAATCCTGTTTATGAGGTCATGTTGCTCTGAGCCTCGGAAATCACTCTGTTTCAATTTCCCCGGGATTGTGACGTCACAGGTAAAAACCCGGAGGACTCCTGCACAGTTTTAGGTCCGTAAATCATCACTAGACTCATTCAGTGTATTTCTGCTGACAAATTGTGTTCAGTACAACAGTGGGTTTGTATTCGCGCACAGGTCATGTTGCTTAAACGGGTAGTTTTTGTTGCCGTTTTTTATGGTTCATTCTCACTGCTTTTTTTTTTTACCAGTTCAATATTAATAATAATTCTTCACGTGTCCTTTTTGTATTTACATATTTCACAGCAGAGTTCAGCTCCTTACGAAAAAATCCACTTATAGCAGACGCCGCCTAAAGCAACAATTGTAAATCCTGCTTTAAAAAGTGTTACGGCTCCTGCCTGGATCCTTCATAATCAATCTGTTTCTATTCTATCCTCACATTCTTCATATAGGTAACATCAGACTCTGGATACAAATGTATGTACTGTCTTTGGAGAGGCGAGAGAGAGAAGTGGGGAGGGAGGGAGGGAGGGAGAGAGAAATAGAGGGTAGAGATAAGAAGGAAGGGAGAGAGAGGGATGAAGTAAAGGGAAAAGAGAGAGATGGAGAGAGAGAGAGAGAAAGTGGGAATGGGGAGAGGGAAGGAGAGAGAATGGAGGGGGGTGAGAGAGAAAGCAATGAGGGAGATAGAGAATGGGAGAGAGGAGAGAAGTGGGGAGGGGGGGAGGGAGAAAGAAATAGAGGGAAGAGATAAGAGGGAAGGGAGAGAGAGGGATGGAGAGAGAGAGAAAGTGAGGATGGGCGAGAGAGAAAGGAGGAGAGAGGGTGAAAGGTGCAAGGGAGGGAGAG